>OZ010687.1:12405117-12719697 GCA_963932265.1 Thymelicus lineola | reverse complement strand
AAAAAATCTGCAGCAAACTCAGATGTAGATTGAGTTCTTGGATCCATTTCCATTATCGCTTTCGATTCGTCGTTGCCAACAGTCGTTAATGTGTCGTTTTGTTTGCGCAGCGGTATTCCCACGTAGGAAGTCATATTCAAAAATTGTACGAAATTTCAGTTTATTCATGGCGCCAAAAAATACCACAATTTCACAAAAATAAAACACTCTTTAAGGGGCCGTCCATTAATCACGTGATCTTTTTTTAGCATTTTTTAACCCCCCCCCCCCTCCCCCTTGGTGATATGTAGTGAGGTTTAAGACTACCCCCCCCCCCCCTCCCCCAACATCACGTGTATTTTTCCTTTCTTATACTCTGCAAAAAGGTCTTTATACAGATCACCTACTTTCGACATTGTTTTAATCCAAAACATGCCGAGCCGGTAGTCGGTGGCGGCGCGTGAGGTCTTCGTTCGTTGCCTGGCAACGGCAAAGTCACACTACACGCTGCTTTTCTATTTAAAAATCGCGCGTTTGACGAAAAAATAAATACACGTGATATTTTACTACACCCCCCCTCCCCCTTCGTGATATTTTCGTGATTTTTGTCAAACCCCTCCCCCCCCTTTCAAGCCTCACGTGATTAATGGACGGCCCCTAAGTAGTTTACATTTGAAAATTTAAAAAAAAACTATTATGATATACCTTGTTTGAAATCCTTATGGTGACCTCTTTAATTTACCCATATTGCATTATTCGATTTATTTTTATATTTTGACAATTGTTTTGAAACTTCAAACAATGGCATGGTACAGCTACCATATTTGTTTTGTTTTTAACTTCACTTATCTAAGAACACTCGGGTTATCAAGACGTATCTAAAGATATTTGAATTATATACATCCGTTCAGCGGTATGAAAGATATGACTAAATAAAGAATATTACACGCACTCATACATACATACAAGATACGCGCGAAAACATAACCCTTCCTAGCAGTTGGGTAAAAACAAATGACTGAATTTGAAATTAAAATAACACGGCTTTCAAATAAAATTCGCTTCAAAAAACAGTTCGCTTTATTTAAAACCTCAGGCCAAGGGACTCTCTTGTAAGAATCGCGCTCTCGAGCGGAGCTTTTCACGAAGCTTTCACAATCACACCAATTTCCTACGACGATTATGAATATATTCTACAACTTCCAAACTAAAATGAGTTGAATTTATTTCATGGCATAAATACCACAGAGTACTCTAAACACTAGGTACGTACAATTATCCACGACACTACATACCTAATTAATATTGATTACATTCCTAGTTATGAGTCAAATGACTCATGAAAGAAAACATCAGAATTGTACAAGTTACCTACATATTTGTTTAATGCGTAAGTGTGTCAATCTGTTTTCATCTTTTGAATGTCCTTCTATTCCGTTGGAACATTTTTAAAGACCTCATTGTTATCTCGAATGCGTGCAATATCAGAATTATAATAAATTCGTAAAATCGTTCAGGGTTACCAAATCTTCATAGAGCTAACGATACCGAAAGGAAACTATAGAAACACACATGACAAAACTGTACTTATTTGACTACCATGAATTTTAACCCCCGATGAAAAAAGATGGGTGTTATAAGTTTGACGTGTCTGCCTGTGGCATCGTAGCTCCCAAACGGATGGACCGATCTGGATGTAGTTTTCTTGTCTGAAGAGTGACTTAATCGAGTGTTCTTAGCTATATTTAGTGTAAATAAAACTGTCCGGGGTATTTTAATTTAGGATTATACAATGACCAAAAAAACATTAAACTTTCCATCTCCAATATTTTTTATAAAAATAGCCGGCCAACGTGCTGACGCTCTACCTGATGGTTACCGACCCAGAGAGAAGAAAAAGAAAGAAAGAACTGGCTCTCAAGTCGAAACAAATGTGTCGTACCTAGCTGACTAAATTATAATAAATTATTTCCGTTCGTCTTCTAAATAGAAGAATACACCCCCGGCACATCACAGACCACGGAACTCCGATAACAATAATTAAGACGCCGTATAAGTTTTCATTTTGTCATAATCATGTCTGGGCAACAAAATAATAATAATCAACTTTATTGACCATATTATAAGTTAAATGTATATAACAACATTACTTACATAACCCAAAAGCTGTTTTAATTATATTGATTTGCTTTGCGCCGATGTAAACCAACACCCATTTCTGAGCAGTGTCACTAAAACATAATATCGCAGGAAATACTATGTCAACTTTATTTGTTTTACGTCGCTGTAATCACATGAAGAGATGCGTAATGTAAATTAGTTGTCCCTATGCTAATAAACATCACACACATCTGAACAAAATTATCTCAAATCTAAAGAAGGACGGTATTCTTGATAATAGTGTACAAGAGATTTAACGTATGTCCTGGCACAGTGCTCTCTTTACTACAGGCAAGAGTTTAAATTGAAATGTTGTTATGGATTCAAGGAAAGATCAAATCTTCAAGATATTTGCAATTATTATGGTGAGTAAGTATTCAGTGTTTATTTTTTCAATTGTTCATAGTTTATCCAAAAAAACCTAATTATCTTAATAAATATTTTATAAACCATTCACTTCATATGAAAAAAATAAATCAAATGTTAATAAATAGATGCATTTATGTTTGTACGGCGACTGAAAAATCGCATTTTAAATATTCGTTTATTAGTGGTTGAAGAGTTGACATAACACAACATTGCGTGAAAAAAGAAAAAAAATCAAATTTAACTTGCTATGTTAAAAGGACTGAGCAGGTTTAAGAATATTAATGAGACTTGTATTATTGTCTTTCAGTTGCATTTGTATTTACGGTCAGCTACAGCTACGAACATAGATTGCGATGGAAAATCCTTTCACTGTGTTAATTCGACACATTTCATGATATGTGTAGATTTAGGCGGAGGAGTTTCAACAACTGTTAATGATTTTGTGATTCAGTGTCCGCCAACAACAGTGTGTAATGAGAAATACCAATTTGAATGTACATATGAATTACCAATGACCACACAGTTGACCACACCAAGTGATGAGACGAAAGACTTCACAACAGATGCAGGAATAACCACGACATTTTCGAACGACATAACGAATACGATTAGTAGTACGAATGAAACAAGCGTGACAAGATTGTTTAACGAATATTTAAATTTAATTGAAGTGACAACGTCAGCTAATTACGAACCAGATATGCAGACACATAGGAATAAAGTTTCAGGAATGCCTGAGATGTTAAACAACGATAAACCAACAACAACAATCGATCATTCAAATAGTTTGACGGACGCTACTGATACTGTATATTCAGTCTCAAATTCACAATCGGAGACTCCTGAATTAAATAGCGCAAAGAGTAATAATTCTCTGAACATAATAATACCAACAAAAGGTAAAAAATTATTTCAAAATAATTTTAATTCATCATTTACTCCAGCAAAAAATATTTCAGAACCATCTTTTATAACTACTACTATTAAAGATATTGAAATCGTATCAAATCTTTCTGATGGCACAATTTTAAATGGTGATCCTTATTTGAATAAATTAACAGATACTACATACGATACTATACAATCGACCACCTATCTTAGTAATGAGACGAAAGACTTCACAACAGATACAGGAATAACTTCGTCATTTTCAGACGTCATCACTAATACGATTAGTAGTACGAATGAAACAAGTGTGGCAGGATTGTTTAACGAATATTTTAATGTAATTGAAGTGACAACATCAGCTAATTACGAACCAGATAGGCAGACACATAGGAATAAAGTTACAGGAATGCCTGAGATGTCAAACAACGATAAACCAACAACAACAATCGATCCTTCAAATAGTTTGACGGCCGCTACTGATACTGTATATTCAGTCTCAAATTCACCATCAGAGACTCCTGAATTAAATAGCGCAAAGAGTAATAATTCTCTTAACATAATAATACCAACAAAAGGTATAAATTTATTTCAAAATAATTTTAATTCATCATTTACTCCAGAAAAAAATATTTCAGATCCGTCTTTTACAACTACTACTATAAAAGATATTGAAATCGTATCAAATCTTTCTGATGGCACAAGTTTAAGTGGTGATCCTTATTTGAATAAATTAACAGATACTACATACGATACTATACAGTCGACCACCTATCTTAGTAATGAGACGAAAGACTTCACAACAGATACAGGAATAACTTCGTCATTTTCAGACGACATCACTAATACGATTAGTAGTACGAATGAAACAAGTGTGGCAGGATTGTTTAACGAATATTTTAATGTAATTGAAGTGACAACATCAGCTAATTACGAACCAGATAGGCAGACACATAGGAATAAAGTTACAGGAATGCCTGAGATGTCAAACAACGATAAACCAACAACAACAATCGATCCTTCAAATAGTTTGACGGCCGCTACTGATACTGTATATTCAGTCTCAAATTCACCATCAGAGACTCCTGAATTAAATAGCGCAAAGAGTAATAATTCTCTTAACATAATAATACCAACAAAAGGTATAAATTTATTTCAAAATAATTTTAATTCATCATTTACTCCAGAAAAAAATATTTCAGAACCATCTTTTATAACTACTACTATTAAAGATATTGAAATCGTATCAAATCTTTCTGACGGCACAACTTTAAGCGGTCATCCTTATTTGAATAAATTAACAGATACTACATATGATACTATACAGTCAACCACATATCTTAGTAATGAGACGAAAGACTTCACAACAGATACAGGAATAACCACGTCATTTTCAAACGACATCACTAATACGATTAGTAGTACGAATAAAACAAGCGTGACAGGATTGTTTAACGAATATTCAAATACAAGCGATGTCACAACATTAGAAAATTACGAACGAGAAGTGCCGACATATAAGAATGAAGTTTCAGCAATGCCAGAGATGTTAAACAACGATAAACCATCAACAATTTACAACAAATCAAATGGTTTGACGAAGACTCCTAAAATAAATAGCGCAAAGAGAAATAATTCTCTGAACACAATAATATCAACAAAAGGTTTAAATTTATTACAAAATAATCTTAATTTATCATTTACTACAGAAAAAAATATTTCAGAACCGTCTTTTGCAACGACTACGATTAACGATATTGAAATCACAACAAATCTTTCTGATGGCACAGCTTTAATTGGTGATCCTTACATGGTTAAATTAATAGAAACTACATATGATACAACTATTGAAACTACAACAAGAGATTTATCGACGTGGAGGGATCAAGATGCTGATACACTTAAAGATATAGTAACAAAGAATACCCTAAACAGTGATACAGTTACAAAGTCTCTTCCAGAAATGATTCATACAACTCAACCTACTTTACTTACGCTACATCCATGGGTTCAAGACAATAATTATTACGAGAACACTTCATCTGGAACTGAAGACGTACAAACATCAACGCTGTTTGATCGAGATGATCAAAAAATACATGAAATATTTCTAGAAAATTCTCTTACATCTGTTAACACTACTCAACCCTACTTAGTGACTCCTGAGGAAAATATATCTAAAATTAACCTGACAAATATAGACAGTTCTAATTTTACTAGTACAAGAATCGAAGGTAACATTAAGTTGTCTACCGAAGCTAATGTAATGGAAAACATAATACAAATGAAATTAAATAAAACTTTATCTACATATGAGCTAAATATTCCAGAAATAACTGAAAGTGACAATATAACTAACGTGCTTTCCACCTTAGAACCAAAAATAACATCATCAGTATATGTCACAGAAACAAAAGTAGTAGATAATTCTACAGTATCTAAAATCGGTTTTGATGGGAATGAAATGTTAATATCTCCAAAAGGAGGCATTATTTCAACAGTGCACATTCCTATAACATCAGAAAATTATGTTAATGATGTGCCTAAATTTGAGATGACATCATTCGATTACAAATTAAACTCTGAAAGTTCAATACCGACACCGACGGTAAATGAAATGGGGAAAGAAATACAAAATACTATAACAGAAAAAATATCACCTGATGATGATATACAAGAAGGAGCGTCTACAATAATAACAGACAATTTATATTTTGATCATATTACTTCACCTATCGATTACGGAACAACAATACCCGAGTTAAATTTTTCTGAACAAAATATACAAGATAATAAATCGAATATGTTACCTCTATATGAACAACATAATATTTTGGGAGTGCCTGTACTAAGCGATATTTCTACAACATATGCAAACATTCCTAATTTACTTACAACTTTAGAATTAACAACAAAGTCTATGGAATCCGTAACAGAAACAATTGAGGCAAAGGAAATTACTGCACCGTATAGTATTGATGTTAACGGCAAGATATTCATACAAAAAGAAAATGCAAATCAAATGAATACGATCTCTGGACATGATAACTACAATAGCTATGAAATTATGACGGAGGTACCTAAGTTAAATACAAATGGTCAAAGCATAAGAGTAACGGTAACGAAAACTTCGCGCAACACAACCGAAAATACTAAATTATTATCAGAAGAGGAAAAAGTATTGCAGATGACTCCTTCAGTAACTGAAAACGATATAAATAAAAGTCAGTTAAATTTAGAAGAGCAAGTGATACGAGGTAATAAAACTAGCACATCATTTTCACACCAGCAAAATATAGTCGAAACAACTTTTCCTGAAAATTTTCATACAACGAATATAGAATCTTCACTGTCAAATTATGATTTTTCTACTAGCTCTCTACCATCCACGTTCGAGCAAGCAACTATTATAGAATCGTTGAAAGGTAGAAAACAAGCAATAGAAAGTACTACATTATCATATTTTATTACAACTCCATACTTGTCACAATACCAAAATGCAAATAAACCCTTAGAAAATTATTCAACACAATCAGAATATCTGGTTTCTAATACGAGTACATCTGATCTGAATGAAACAATATCCACGTTCCATAAAGAACATTCAACACCTAAACCTAGCGTTCAAGATATCATTAATACTAAATTATATGATATTAAGAAGACAAACTCATTAAATAACATAAGCCCTATAAAAGACTCAATAGTGAGTAATCCAGGGACTTCTGAAGTAGTCTCAAATATGAAAGTACATGAAAATGTCACGTTGAAACCTGAACACACACCAATGACTTTATTCAACAGCCATTCAGAATATACAATGACAAATAACGTACAACCGAATGAAGTATATCCAATTAGTAATTCTGATTGGAATTCTAATACAACACCTTTGTTCCAAGATGAAAAAAGTACATTTATTGTTCAGCAAGATGACATTTTTACCATTACTGAAAATCCTAACATCTTAGATCTAAACCAGGACACTGAAAATTCAGTATATGGTGACGTTAATTTAGTTAAAATTACAACAGATAAGGCAAAAACTTTGAATAATACAAATAACAATAGTGTCATACTTGAAAAATTATATTACAAAAAGTCCAATGAATTGATGTCATCTAAAGGTGTTGATCAGTACATAAGAGAAAATGTGGACAAAATTACAGCAGGAGAAAAAATGTATGACACACAGAATCAAGACGCCTTAAATGATTCCATAAGGCTTGCATCGCAAGATCCAAATATTCAGTCAACGGAAAAATTATCACTATCTACACCTAAATATTTAATGACGACTTCAGTAGCAAAAGTAGATGTACATGATCAAATTGCCAGTGTGTTTTCCGAAACTTATCAAGTTACAGATAATCCAAACGATATGGTTAAAAATAGTTTTATTCATGTTCTAAATAATAAAGATCAAGAAATACATGCCAATGTAAACCATATTGAAGATAAATTAACTGACAAAGTAATAGGTAATGAAACAGAAGTTACGATTCAGAATCAAGAGGCATCTAGTGATACCATGGGATTGATATTGCAAGATAAAAATATTCAGAGTTCGAAAAAGTTTTCACCGTCAAAATCTTTGATGACAACTTTAGTATCAAAAGAAGATGAAATATTATTAACACAAAATCAAATTACTACAGTTGTGGTTGCGAAAAATTATCAGGCTACAGATAAACCTAACGATATGATTATAGATACGACAAACAACATGTTTAAAAATAGTCATGTTCTAAATAATCAAGACAAAGAAATATATGCCAATGTAAACCACATTGGAGATGAATTAACTGACAAAGTAATAGGTAATGAAACAGAAGTTACGATTCAGAATCAAGAGGCATCTAATGATACCATGAGACTGACATTGCAAGATAATAATATTCAGAGTTCGGAAAAGTTATCACCGTCTACTCCGAAATATTTAATGTCAACTTTAGTATCAAAAGAACATGAAATATTCCCGAAACATAATAAAATCGTCACAGAATTGGTTACGAAAAATTATCTAGCTACAGAAAATCCCAACGATATATTAATAAATACGACGAATAACACGTTCAAAAATAGTTTTATTCATGTACAAAATAACCAAGATCAAAAGATACATGCCAATGTAAACCACACTGACGATAACTTAACTGACAAAGTAATAAGCCCTGTACTAAAAATTTTAAATTCAAACATGCCATCTGGAATCGTGGAGAATCGTGGTTCTGTTAACAGTGTTCAAAAGAACGCTACGTCCATTAATATAGCAAATGTTTTATTAGAGAAATCTCGGGTTCAATTAAAATATAATAACGACTCTGTTAAAGTTAGTAATACAATAAGTAATGTTAGTTCTATAGTTACCACTCCTACAATATTAGATAGTAAAAGAAACTTATTGCATACCCTATTAAATAGTCACAACAATACCACAAATAATGTTAATATGAAAAATGAGGAGTTCAATGCAAGTAACGAGGAGCGAATTTTCAACAAAAAATCGGTTGTTGTATCTACTGAAATACCCAAATATGAAACAGTGTTTATTATTGAAAAATCTAATACAATTTATAAAGACGGGATTACAGTGACCGGTAAAACACCACTTGTTCATGTATCTTTAGATTCTGATAACAAGGGTGAAATCAATACAATGGTAACTGAAAGCACAGGTGATTTATACGTGGAAAATAAAAAAGCTTTAAAAGAACACAATTCAACAGGAGTAACAACTAAAAATACGTCTCACAGTAATATACCAAACGTAAAAATTACGTATCTAGGATCGGTCGAAACAATACCGTACCAACCACCAGTGGATGTTAACCAAACTTCATTTGATGCAAATTTAAAACAAACGATATCAGAAGGTAATCTAGACTTAAATAGTACGTACCAAAACAGTAAAAAAGCTGCGGCCATCGATCATCCAAAAAAAGTAAATATAACAGTAACACCTAGAGTTATTTCTAACATTAATAAAAGATTTTTTCCTACTGAGTCACGGAGAAAAATAAATATTGGAACAAAAGATAATAAAAGGTCTACTAATACAACTCTATTTAGATGCAATCGTCGCATCCGAGGCAGATTTGCAGACAAAAACAATTGCAGGAAGTTTTACATTTGCATCGGTAAAAACAAACCAATTTTGGGCGAGTGTCCGAGTAATACTGTGTTTAGTGAAATAAAAAAGCAATGCACGAAAAATCTGTCGCATTGCATAAGAAACAATCAATTTCGTTGTACTCAAGAAGGAAGGTTCAGTGACGTGTTAAGAAGTAACATTTATTATATTTGTGTAAATAATAAAAATGCTTACGTAAGATTCACGTTTCGGTGTCAGAATGGTTTCCATTTGAATAAAACGAGCGTCAAATGTGTAAAAGACATTCAATATGAGTCTCAAATGTCCACCGATAGCATTTCTTATAAAGATCAGAGTACCGTCGAAAGTAAATCTAAAAAGAAAAAACAAGTTAAGGAAGATGCAAAGTCTATTTGCAGTAAAGAGGGCAAGTTTCCAGATGGAGAAGATTGTAGGAGATATTACGTGTGTACTAAAAATTCTAAGTCAGTATTTAGACGCAGGACTAAAAAGTGTGATTCGGACGAAGTGTTTGATCGTGAAAAGAAAAAGTGCGTCGATAGGGAGAGTTATGAGTGCATTTAATAAATGTTTTACGACTTATACTGTTGTCGTTTGAACGTTGAGAACTTTGCATTGAACCACGATACCTTGTAATTTTAATTATTTATTACAATATTAGCCTTTAAGTTTAAACATAACATTACTTTTACTAATAAATTATTTTCATTAATTTTATTTTTAATATATTACGAGTATAATGTACAACTGCATGTTTCGTTATCTCTCCTTTAACGTTATTAAAATAAAAATAAAAAATAACAATAACTTTTATAATTATTTTAATGTATTTTATTTGTAGCGTTTATGGATCTTGGTCTTCTGTACGCTGCGCCGGCTCGTTCAATAAACTGATCTGGGTCGTCTCTTTCGAGAGTAATGCAAAATTGGTTTGAGAACACGGTGCAGCGAACTTTGGACTCTCCGTTGACGGGTCGCGGAGGACAGAAGTATGTCGCCCGCACAAGGCTCTCGTCTTGAGTAACGGCGAACTTGTAGCTCTTACAGTCTATGGGACTGATGTAGCTAGATGACACGCGATCAATGCCAGAATCCCTGTTAACACTCAACTTGTTCACGTTTCTAGAAAAAAGGCTCGGTGTCGTCGTGGGCGAGTCGTAAAGAGGACACTTGTATCTGTCCGGGGCAGAGCAGGTACGAGTGAAGCCGTTGAAAATCGTGTTCCCGGAGCACTTCAATTTAATGCCTTGGAAACGGTTTTTGTTGGGTATGCACAAAATGTAGCCCTTGCACCCTGGGACGCTTGGATCGACGACTCGTTCGTGACGCCGGCATCGTAATGTTCTGCTCAAGCTAGGGTCTACGTAGTTGGCGCTGTTGTCACACACGCCGACAGAATCCTCGTTGCAGACGCTATCGGTGGGGCAGTTAAATGCCGGTCCAAATACCCTGTCTCCTTCGCAAAGCCTCAGTTTGTTTGGTCCTTCACACGAAAATCCGTACTGACCACACTCTGCATATTTTCTACCCAAAAATGTGGAAGAGATGGTTCCGTGGAAGGTCATTATCTGAAAATTTCAAAACAATTCAAATTATTCTTTTATGGGATAGTTGAAAAAGAATTAATTTATGTTTTGTTATGACAACAATATTATACCTAGTCGTGTTATTTAATTGTATTTAATAGTAAATTATAATTTATAACTAAAACAAAAATGAGTTTTTATTTATTTATTTTAACTTAGTATTCGGGATCGACGCGTTGAAAGCCAAAATGAAAGAGATTGAACCAAATAATTCCTCCTTAGCAAACACAACACTTTAAAATTAAGGATGCAATGCAAATAAAAGTAACAGTTAATAAATGCGAAACTTACCACGATGAGAACAAAAACCGTTTCAGACGGCTTTTTAAACATGTTACAATAATTAATATCAATAAATAACAACTGATTCTCAATGTCAAGACTACGCCAAGGCGATCAGACGGCGACTAACGGCGCCACAAGCTTTCTTTGGAATATCGCGTTTCACGAACCATTACGATATTTAACACCTCAATACGAGAAATGAGTCCATGTCACTAGAACAATATGTCAAACAACAGAACTTACTCATTCTTGTAGGCTTTTAAGAATGAAAGAATGTAACGTATCTATCTACGTGTTTCATTAGGTGGACAAAGTGTTCCATCGAGAGAAGAAAAAGTTTATTTTTGTATAATATAATAATTAGATATTACAAATTAATAAAGATAGATCATTGTTATTTTTTTTTGAGCGCTCCCGTGCTTTGAAGTAAAGCTGTCGGTTCCGGTTGTTATCAGATAGCAGTCGTTCGAAGGCCTTCGTTCGGCATAAAACTTCCGACACTTGGGTTGGCATACTGGAGCAGTGTGGTGGAGTATGCTCTTCGCCTCCTTACCTAAGGTATGAGGAGAAACCCGTGCCCGATAGCGGATCATGAATGGGTTGAAGCCATACCTACACTTCGTGTTTACTTGTTTACACCCACGTTGGAAGGAAAGTTGCGAAGGAAAGTAATTTAAAATATTGTTTATTTACGCTGATAAAATTTATCACACAAAGTGACTGATTGCTACAAATACGCTACTAGTATACAAATAAATATGTTTTGACTGTTTTTTTGTTGTTTATTTTGTACTAGCTTTTGCCCGTGGCTTTGCCTGCGGACCGTGGTAGAGTTATTTCGAAATGAATTTTTAAATAACTAATTTAGATTTATAGAACCATATAAAACACACACAAACATCCAAATATCTTCACAAACCTTCACATTTATAAAATTATTAATAGAATACTATTAGATATTAGATGATGCCCGTGGCTTCGCGCGCGTGGATATCGATTTTTTATAAGTCCCGCGGGAAATATGAACTTTTCCGGGATAAAAAGTAGCCTATGTGTTAATTCAGGGTATAGGCTATCTCCATTCCAAACAGCTAAATCGGTTAAGTAGTTGTGGTGTGATTGAGGAACAAATATCCAAACAACTTCACAAAGTTTTACATAGGTTTATGATATTAATTCGATATCACGCGCCACTGCAAGTTGCATTGTTGCATTATATTTGTCCTATTAATATTATGAATGTGAAAGTTTGTGAAGACGTTTGTTCCTCAATCACACCACAACTACTTAACCGATTTAGCTGTTTGTAATGGAGATAGCCTATACCTATAGGCTACTTATTTATCACGGAAAAGTTTAGGGTTTCCGTGGGATTTGTAAAAAAATCGACATTCACGCGCGTGTAACCGTGCGCATATAAATAGAAATAAATTAATTTAAAATTTTGTTTCGAAACCACTGTACCGTGGGCGAAGCCGCGGTCAAAAGCTAGTGATGAAAAACAAACGTTTACATTTTTAATAACATTATAGTAACGTCCATAAAAATTATTGTTACCTGTTTAATCCGAGACTTTTCAATGTTGGAATTGCATTTATATCATATCATAGGTAGATTATATATGTAAGTTTCACACAACGCGACGTCACTACAAATTATAAACTCAAAGATAGGAAAAATATTGTCAATGGATTGTCATGATTGCATTACGTTACAAAATTATTTATCTGCTTATCTGCGCGGGAATTTCCCAAGGACATGTTTGTGCAGCTAATGATCTCAGTACTGTATTCATAGCGACTTATGTTGCTACGAAATTTTAAATGACTAACCCTAAACCATGGAGTATAGCTATTCTTCATGCCCTAAACATTGAAGTATAATGTGAAATGTCATAGAACAGACATCTTGAACAAAATGTGTGGTCCCGCCGGGAGGTTCCATTTTCAAAATCGAGCCCCCGTTCTCCTTTCAAAATCGAACGAATCCATTGAAGATTGAAGCCCATTGGCGCCAATTCATTGGGACATACATTGTGTTCGCGGTGTCGGTTCAATGGCCCTAAACCTGAAATACCACATTGTCCCATTATCTGTGGGCGGCAAGGTGTAAAGGTTGCTAAGACCAACAGCAACTACCCATTCGAAAAAAAATTTGCCGCATTCAGTTATAGTCGTATGATGGATATTTTATGATTAAGTGTGTAAACATCCATAATATGTAATAAAATTCACACGAAATGATTAAGAAACTAAGTTGTTTGACATGAATTTGATATATCTTTACATAGTGACACATACTCCTTGGGAGTTACTTTCCGCTTTCTAGAACTGCTAAAGACCTGAAATTTTTATAACTGAAGATTGCTTTAGTAAAATAAGGATGTTGTTTGACTTTGTGAAGTGTATAAAAACTAAAATTATATTAAAATCGTCTTATCATTATTTGACATTATTGAGAAAACATCATATAGGTATCTTCAAAGAAAAACTAAGTCATTTCCTACTAACTATTTATTACTTAATGTTAACTTAGTTCATAAATTATTACTTCTCATCATCAGACGATGAATCACTGTCACTTTCAGAGCTCGATGACGTTTCTGACTTCATTGGCCATCCAGTCTTTGCCCTGCGAACAATGTTCATACATCGAAAAACATGTAACTTAAGTCTTATATGTAATAATAACTTATATTATGTAATAGTGTATCGTTCATGTTAAAAACGAAATTCTTGCAATGTATAAATTCGTACTATGACTCCCTGTTAATACTGAGATCTTATTTCAAAACAAAAATATACATTTATCTGTAACTTAAATGTCATCTCCAAATAAGAATGAAATATGACTCCTAGCTTGGAATTAGGAAATTTATTGGTGTAATGAGCTCCTTCAGTCCAATCTTTAGCTCGGTGTATGTACGTAGCCAGCCTAATGAGTAATGGTGGCCATACACGATCAAGTATACTTGTCAAGTTTGCAGCGGACTTGACGCGGCATCCAGTATACTTGATCGTGTATGGCCACGGTATAGCTATCTGGCCATATAGCTATCTCATGCAAACTGGATGTCGCATCACATCAAACTGGAAACTTGACAAGTACACTTGATCGTGTATGGCCACCATAGTAGACGAGGCTATGCAGCCTCTCCTGTTAGAGGTTTGTTGACCACCCAGTTTAATCCCAACGGTATTCATGTATAGTGGTAAGGTTATCTACCATCCTCCTTCTAAAATTGGCTATGTTAAGTCTGATTTACACGTATTAAGTAGTTAAGTAGATAAGTAAATTTTAACTAAAAAGTTACTAAATTGTCTGTTTACACGTATTAATTTAGTTAAAATTTAGTTATCTACTTAACTACTTAATACGTGTAAATCAGACTTTAAGCTAGTTACATTACAATAAGTTGAATCCAAAAAAAATTTTTTTTTTTAAACGCTTTTATTTCAATTTTTTTTTTGATTTTCGTGTATTGTCATCGGAAATACACATGTCTGCCAAATTTCATCAATTTTCATTAAAGGGAAGTCATTCAAATTAACGTTACAAGATTTGATCCTTTGATGCGGGAAGCGTTTACCTTATTGCCGTGTAAATAGAGTAGCATTTTGATCATAATATTGAGTTTGATGCTTTGATGCTCCGAAGTGAAAGTAAATAAAAGCGTTTAATAACTTACAAGTGATAAGCTTCAACAACGGCGAGCGCGGAGGGGTGTAGTGACGTCACGAGTTCTCCACGGTTCTCCTGCATCAGAGCCTCCACTTCCTCAGGTGTCCGGTTCAACATCGTGCCCAAGGTGTGAACACTCGCCGACAATGCTTCTTCGAACCCGCATTCCGCTAGATACGCCACCGCCGACTGTTTAATATGGCATTTGTTAGTTGGGTGCATGGAAGACAGAGTAGAAGGAGGGCTTATTTTATACGAGTATATACTAATAGTGTAGAGAGGAAAGATTTGATTGTTTGTTTGCATTGAATAGGCTCCGAAACTACCGAACCGATTTGAAAAATAATTTCACTGTTGAGAAGCTACACTATCCCCGGGTGACATAGGCTATATTTTTTCTTACTATTTTTCCCGAAGCGAAGCGAGGGCGATTTCCTAGTATCTTATATGAGGGGAAAGTATCCATCTGTTTACTGAAAATAGAGGTTTCAATAATGGCCATTCCACAAGGGCGCTAATGTCTGAGAAATAGCGATATGAACATAGTTTTTGTAAAAGGAGTGTCAAGTTTGCCGAGTTAATCCACCCGTAATGAATTTTGGCGCCCATTGGCGCCAATCTTTCGCTGACTTCATCGCCTCCCGTCCGGCAGACTTATACGGGTAAAGGGTTAAACAAACTGCCATCTAAAAGGCAGATTTGTTTAGATATTTTGGGCCAGTACTTTGATTAGCTAAAATAAAAAAATGCCAATTTTCTATTTTAAAATTTTCATAAAATCTCCGATTTCATAGGTAAATACCTAATATTAAAATTGCCCCCCCCCCAATATTTACATGATATTTAATGTTTAAATGCAAAATAATATGTTTATTATCACATAAGAATAGAAATCACACAATAAAAGTAAAAAGAAAACTGTTATAGTAAATATCATCACAAAATGCTTAATTCTTACGAATTTCGTAACAAAACGCCTCTTTCGTTGCAGTCGCCACAAAACTATTTTTATTAGTTTTACTAGCTGATAATTTTAAAAACTGCGAATTACGTTTGAGAGTATAAACACAAAAAAATAAGAATATTTGTTCATTCCTCGTAAACCAATGCAACTTTTAATAAATGGATTTTAAATCAAATTTCAATTAATTATAGGGGGGGCCAAGATTACTACCGCTTAAACTGTTCGTGGTGTCAGTTCTATATGCTAGTAAGTAAAATACCAGGCCTGGCACACTCCGCATTTTAGCTATGAAGTTACAAGTACATGCCGCGTTCGACATGTCTAGCTAATTCAGAAAATTCTTAATGGCTGTCATACGTTCGTAATCTATGACACATTAAATATGACACATATTGTCACTAAACTTTAAGATTAATTTTATTATTTCAAATAAGATAACCCTGACATTGCCAGAGAGGATAAGCGATAGTGTTAGAAAGAAAGGCAACTCATTACGCATTTTTGATTAGCGTTGTGCGACCTGAATTACACTTTATTGCGTTGGAGCTAGAGTCGCTATTGATTTAAATGATTTTGCGGAGTTCGCCTTCTGTACTTATTATAAGTACAATACTATTATTTCTTTTGTGATATACTTCAATGTGTAGAGCAGGAATATAAAAAAACTAGATGTGATACGCACCGCAGCAACACCATACTTCCCGACGGCGACCGCGCGCTCCGCGGCGTCTGCGAGCGCGGCCGGGCTCGCGGGCACGCCCACCGCCTGCTGCCCGCGCAGCCGCTGCAGCGCTGCCGACACGCTCTCCCACTGCGGGTCCGCCTTGTCGGCGCTGTCCGCGCACAGCGACACTATGTTTGACAGCGCTGTAGCTGATAACCTGCTCGGCGCATTATGATCGTTAAACCAATCTGTAATTTTTTTTTACTTAAAATAAGTTAATGCCACAATCCCACCTGATGGTAAGTGGAGATGTGGTCCAGGGTGGTGGGCGCACTAACTTAATAAAAGCCTATTCACTCTTTTTTTGAAGTCATCCAAGTCATAGGGGGGCGGGAACGCAGACGCAGGCAAGCTGTTCCAATCCTTAGCGGTGCGCATGAATGACGATATTCTACAAGATATGAAGAAATTTTGATGCGATGGCTGATCAATAGTTCTTACTTCTGTGTTGGTGACCGACGGTTATTTGTTTCGTCGTGGTCTGCAGGTATTTCCGTGAACTTAATGATGTCAGCCGCCGCTTGTCTTAGTTCTGCTTTAACTTCAGGATCTGAAACAATATTATATACATTATAGCATTTAATAACATCCTAAAGACTGGCAAGCCCTAATAAAACAAAAAAGTAAACTTCACAGAAGCACTTTGTGGGTTATAATGAAGATTAAAATTTGTGAAAATTTTCGGTCCAGCCGTTTTTGGGTCTACAGGGAACATACATACATACTATGGATGCACGATATACATCGAAGTTCGATGTAACACTCGATGTAAAGTATGGAAACATCGATTTAATCCGATGTTTTTTATTCGATACATCGAAGAGGCAAACCTTGGTTTTTGGACATGAAATTCACTGCCGATTTTACCTTTTTTTTTAGTCCCAACGCTAATAAAAATAAAAACAATCGATGTATAAAACATCGATGTATTTTTTTAAACATCGATATTACATCGATGCCACTATGCGATGCATTGCATCGAAAAAAACATCTATTTTTTTTTCAATGTGCATCCCTAATACATACTCGTTTATTTTTATACACGCATAACGAATCAAGTAACCGAATCAAATAACCTAGGAGTTGCGACTACATTGTGTCAACATAGTGTATCAACAGTAACCTTGTAGGTACGCCTATACCCAATTTATATTCTTGCTGTTTTCTTGCTACTGCTGGGTTGCCTGGAAGAAATCGCTTCAAAGCGATAAGGTCGCCCATTGTTTTGTATTCTTTTTTTCTTGTTCTCTTATGTATATTATTGTATGGTGTACAAACAATAAAGTGTTAAATAAATAAATAACCTTGATGCGGGTAGCAGTGTGTCATGGCGTCCACCAGCCGCTCGACGAGCCGCGAGCGCGACGCCAGCCCGAACACCACCAGCTGCGACCACGCCTGCGCCAGCCGCGAACCCGCCCCGCCCACTTCCAGCGTCTTTATTATCTGTTCATACATAAATAACAATTCATAATTCTTTATTGCGTCAAACATGGTACATAATAATGTGGTGGTATCTATTATAATTTTGAGATATCATATTATAATCCAGTGCCGTTTGATACATTTTCTTGTTGATATCATTGTCACAGCTTCTAAATGACTGGAATAATGTAGACGATACTCGCATACGTATACGACGGTATTCGCTGGATTACTGGATTGGAATAATGTAAACCGGGCATTAATAGTACCACAAACATTCTGTAATATTAAACATTACATAACTTTTTTTCTATACTATTATAAATAAATACTTTACCTCTTCCATTACAGATGGTTCTGGTACATATACATTGGGTACCAAAGTGTCCAATAACTCCATTGCTTTTTCGAAGGGGGCATGTCTGAAAGTCATATGAAAGTATGAGTATATATCAAATACTTAAATTATTAAAATTCAAATTCATGTAGGATTGTCAATACAATGTGCACATAATATTAGGGAACATACCAAAACCACGTGACCCATTTTTTCCAACTTTTTACCCCCCTCCCCCCCTTCGTGACCATCCGTAGTATATGAGAAGACCCCCCCTCCACGCTAGTTTTCACGTGGTAATTCATAAATACGGTTTTCAATATTTTTTTGCAAAAACAGAGTTAAAAAAATAAAAATTTGCTTATATTTGACGACTTGTGTGACCAATGGTTGCTAAAATATACGTGACAAAAAGCTAAACCCTCCCCCCTCCCCTAAATGGGTCACATGGTTTTGGTATGTTCCCTTATTTTTTGCACTAAACTCCTTAGCGCTTTATAAAATTTTATTTAAACTAGTGGATACCCAGCGTGTTCCACTACGCTAAAAATGTTTCTGATGACAATGACAGATCAGTGTTGTATTATGCGCCATTTTCTTGTATTATCTTCAAATTTAGGAAGAAATTCAAAATTATGGAAATTATGGGAAAAGTGGAAAATCGACTTTATCAATGGGCCGAATGTGCCTAATGCATTGTTTTAGTAATCTCAAACCACCTTCGGATTCTTGCCATTCAATTGAAACCATTTCAAGGCATATCGGTTCGATGGAGTTTCGACATCTGTACAAACATTTTTTGTGTTTTATATACCACTAGGAAATCGCCCTCGTTTCGCTTCGGGAAAAATAGTAAAAAAAAATTATTTTGTCTTTGTCACCCGGGGATAGTGTAGCTTCCCAACAGTGAAAGAATTTTTCAAATCGGTTCGGTACTTTCGGAGCCTATTCAATACAAACAAACAATCAAATCTTTCCTCTTTATAATATTAGTATAGATTATATATGTATATATAGATAACATACCTGCACGCCACTGTAACATAATGCCTATAGTAAATGCTCTCTTTGTACGCGTCGCCGACTAATTTATAATTGTCATCTTTCATTAGCAATGTGTTTAGTCTTTCCGCTAATTTTATGTTCTGGAAAAAAGCAGAAGTAAAATAAGATTCTTCATACTTATAAATAATGAAAAGGTACAACAGATAGTTAATTAATTAATTACAGTATTAAAGAATATATTATTAATTATTATTTGGTTTCCATTATGGTTTCAATTTTATGTAATGCCTGGCATTTATCTCTTGGCTTGTATTGGATATAAAAGAAGTGATGACCTTTGATGATGATGATGAGATGTGACTTTTAGATGAAACAATGGTTTCATCTAACTAAGCTGTCAATATTACACAGGGTAAATTTTTCAAGTGTGCGTGGATGACCAAATTCGAAACTATGAGGAATAGCGAAAAGTGGTCTAGGTTTGGAAGTTGGCCATCCACGCCACGCACACTTAAAAAATTCAGCCTGTATATTTAACATAATGATTTTATATGTTTCAGCTTGAGACCTGAGATTCTACATAATGTTATTATTTCACAACGTAATGTTATTACATTAATACATTACGACGACCCGTGTGGCGCAATGGTTACCATGCCGGATCGCCGCGCCAAGGGCCCTGGGTTCGATTCCCAGCGATGCGGAAATTTGAATGATGAGTTTGAATTTCTGTTCTCGGTCTGGGTGTGAATGTCCTTGCCTTGTGTGTTGTCCATGGCACCCACGACACAGGGAATCCTAGTGTGGGGCTATGAGTGTGAAGCGTTATTTATGATTATTTATTATTACATTGTACCACTTACCTGTAAATGATCACTGCAAACTCCCATGGCCGTGATAAAGAAGTTAGTATCTGTCGCTTCTAGAGGCTCCAGTTTTTCCCTCTTCTCTAAATCATCTAATATAGATGATAATATATCTACACGGGGGCCACCTATAATTAAAATATAATATTTATTAGTTGAATAAAAATTTACTCAATAATTGGATTGTTATTATGTAATTAGGAGTACACAGAAGCGATCAGTTTATTTAATTTTAGTTTATTAGTTTATTTAATGTGTTTTACCACCAATGACTACATCGCCATTTACCATCAGGTGGGATTGTAGTTAAGCATTCACATATAAGATATAAAAAAATTAAGTTCATAACTTTATAATTTGATACTTTTTCAATAAATTATACTAACTTCTGTACTGTGAATGTTAATGCATTTATGTATGTGATGTATCATGTGATGATGATTTTAGATAACATCTTTTACTACAAATTTTAAATGTTTAAATTAGTTAAAATAAATTTTACAAACGCAAGGCTTCTTTACAAAAAAAGTTCAAACTAGGAAAACATGTTATTCCCCTATGAATTAAATCGAATTTTCAGCCCTTATTATCTCAATATTAAATAGTAAAAATTATTCCCTAATTATTATCCTCTGGATTCAGAAGGCTCAGAACCCGTGTGACGCAAGTTAGGAGAGGCCTATGTCCAACAGTGGACCTCCGAGGGCTGATGGATGGATGGATGATTCCCTAATTCAATAATAAAATATAAAATGTACATACGGTCTTTGCAATACAAGCACAGCAGGTAATAGTAGGCAGAGAGTCCGGGTTTGATGCCGAGTGTTTTGAATTCCGCTAGTACTTGTAAAGCAGTCTCCTGTAACTGTTTCCCGCTGCCCCACGCCGATATCGACCTTAAACATGCTGTCAACGTGGCAACATTCGGGGATACACCCTGGAAGATAACATTCAAGGAAATAATTATACCTATTTACAATGATATTATATATTAAAAAGAGGCAGATATGTCATAAACGCGCGCGTTGTGTGACTCAAAAAGTTCCCAATTGGGAAATCTTATTCAGGTGAAGAAAGAGATAGCGATGTAGTTTTGACGCGAGGGCGATAAAGATGTGCGATAAAGCAATAAAACGTGCCTTGCGGACATCGGAACCGATTTTTCGGTTGATTTGTAAGGGCATAACGTATCTATATTTATTTAAACATCATTGCCTATTTATAAAAATAATTCTCGAATGATGGACTGAACTAAAGCCTAGCCTCCTGATTAACTAACTTGAAAGAACTAGTCTTTGAAAAATAAAACAATTATGTCAAAATCGCCATAATTATGTGTATCTGTAATATTTAGGAGTTCCCACAATTCTTTATGGATTCCATCATCAGAACAGAATTTAAAAAAATATGCAATCTGGGCCTTTGAAAAAAAGAATCTTCCAAATTCATAATCTACAGAGTTCTTAGGCAGCAAACATAAAAAAATAAAAACATTTTGTAAACTTTTCCTTTTTCGAATCAGCAACTATTATGTAAAATACAATATATTATAACATTGACAGTCAGTCTGTCATAAGTTACCTGTTCATGCATCTCTGTTAGGAGTGATTTTAAGGCATTAATTCTCATTACTGTCCCTTCTTTAAGGAATCCAATGCATCCTAATAAGGCGTTGTACACACTTGTCGACAATGGAATACCTTTTTCTATTGCCTCTTGAGATAACAAATGAGCTCTTTCAGCCTAAAAAGAAAATATTATATAAGTTATTCTAATTAGTATTGAATGACTGTTGCAATGTAATAAAAATTTTCAATGATCTTTACCTGATAATATTTAGCCATCCCCTGAATAATAGTACAATATGCTTCTGGAGTCTTTGGTTCTATAGATTTGAAAACTTTGTCGGCCAGTCCACCTAGTCTAAAATTGGTTGAAAAAAGTTGCTACATTAAATAATCATTAATATTACTTATTATGATCTTGTGTAATATATACCAGATTTCAAATAAGTACCACTAAAGAATGATATTTGGCAATTTTTTTAAATCATTATAAGGCAAAATATAAAGGTATATAAAAGGCAAAATTAATTGACTGATGTATCAACGCACAGGCAAAACCCTTAGGGCTAGAAACTTAAAATTTCTCACACATATTTCTCTTATAATGTAGTTATATTTATGATGAATTTTCATCTTCAAAATTCAACTCCCAAGAGGGTGAAATAGGGGATAAATATGATAAGCATAATTTCCGCATTCTAAGCTGCGGGCAACAGCTAGTACTAAATAATTATAATGACTCCTTATTCGTAGTACTAATAGTCTAAAGACTATCCCATTAGTCTAAAGATTTTCATTTTCATACCTCCAAGTAGCAGCTTGTCTTTCCCGAGTGACGGCTGCAAACCACCTTTCCTCTAACCATTCAGCAGAAACTGGTTCCTTTTCATTATAGAAACAAATGAGTTGCAGGAACTTCATTTTTAATTCTTCGTTTAAGCCTTCAACACCTCCAAGTAATTCAAATACCTTTATAGCATCGTCTACTAGTGCATTTTCAATTGTGTATATTAAGTCTTGTTCAGTTACCTAAGAAATGGGAAAAATACAATGTATAATATAAATACTGAAACTGAACCTAATACAACATTAATTATGTAAGGGTCCCAAGGGGGGTTCCTCAAAATCTGTACATACTGTTGGAGGGAGGAGGGGGTATACATTCTTATGTAATATTTTACAAGATAAAATACTAAGTATAGTAAAAATCTTTGATTTACGTAAAATTATGAGTTTTAGTGCAAATGATCCATTTCTAAAACCAGGTTAAATCTTACATAAGAAGGGTATAATGTTACCTTAGTTTCATCATTATAAATAGGTTTAGGCGCAAATGCATCAATATGTGGGTCAGCATTAAAGTATGGAGTTTTTATTTTAGTGGGCGGATCCCATTCTCGAGTAGTGAACAATTCAGCATGTTCATCTCGGATCCATGCAGCAGCCTTCCTTCCAGCTTCGGCTGATAGTGCATATGCTCGTTTGCGATAGTTTGATAGCGGTATAAGGTAAGGATCATCATGGTATCTGAAAACATAATATGTTATTTTCATATAGTGTAGTTTGTGATGTAAATTATTGATTTAATTTACTGTTATTCTTACACAAACAGAATTAATTTGTAAATATTTTTGTTACTTTACTGGTGAACAATAATGTGCTTGTATTGTATTTTTACATTGTACTTTCAATGCATATCACATGAAAAAAATCTGAAATATTACATCTGTTTTTCCAATAGTAATAAACACTTGCACTCTCATAATGTCGACTTTGCGACTACATGTCTAGCTTTCTAAAAACATACTTGTAATGGGCAGCAGTGGGATCAGGCCCTACTGTCAAAGCAAGAGCCTGAAGTATATCTGTAGGTCCTCTTGGAATTCGAGGCGGCGGTGATATCCCATCACTAGATGTAGAGTTTTGCGGAAGAGTTTGACCTTCTATCGTTGCCAATGATCGACATAGACACCCAAGTCTCGGCCATCGCCTGCTAAATAACAACCACATTAATGTCTTTAACTGAAATACATCATAAACATAATATTTAGGACATGCTAAACATACCTTGAGAGTTTTGAAATTGTTACGTAGGAGTACATTAGTTCAGGTTTTTTGTCTGGATAAACTGATTATAGTTACACTTCTACACCTTCAGTTTAATGCGAAATTAGGGGTCTTTCTTTAATACTTTCTTATGTAACTAAAATATGTTTTTAATATACTTAAAAGTTTAACTTCAATTCTAACCTAAAATAGGTAATAAATGTTTTCGTCCTGTCTACGAAAATGACACACCGTGACACCGGCGTGAAATTGACACTAATGTCTAATGACAAACGACAGTCAGTAATGACAGTGACAAGTCTATAGATAAATAATAAATTCTATGTACCACAGAGGGCCATAGAATCCTCGATTGAGAAGTGACTTGCCAATAGTCTTTCAAGAAACGTGTAAAAACACAATTGTTAGGGTGCTTTTCCACAAGAAATGTGCTATGTTACGTTGCTATGGATGCGTTTGACAACCAACAATCATATTCATTGGTGGAAATCAATCAATTTATTGAACCAATCATATTTATTGGATTTCACATCTTCGCAGCATAGCTGCATAGCACATCTCTGGTGGAAAAGCACACTTAGGCAAGGGATATTATAGTGTAGGGTGTAGACGAGTATTTAATTCAAAAATGACAGTGATGCATGGAAATGACCAGCTCTGCAACAAATTCCGCTTTTAAAAAAAATATGTGCTTAGGAGTTCCTTTACGGCTTTTATTCTCCTCCGTGACCAAGTACCTTTACGAAAAGCGGGTAGATTAAATAAATTATGACGTTCATAAGTGTGTCAGAATCCAGTGACACCTAGGTACGAGTATATGAATATAATAAAGAATTAATTTGTCTTTGTCTTTAAAAAAAATGAAATGTCTCATTCCTATAAAAGGCGAATTAAAATAATAAGGTCAGTTTTCATCAAAGCGGCGTGGACACGAGTGCGGAGCGATTCGTGCGAGCCTACGAGCTCCGCACCTAGGGTTGCCAGATGGTCGGGATTCGTCTGGATTGTCCCAACATTTCACATGATGTCTAGAGTCCCGATAAAATACAAAATGTCCCGATAAATAATTTACTCGATGCAACAGAACGCGTTTGCCGTCGCGGCGCCCGCAGCTCGTCGCACGCGCTCTAGCAGTTTTTTCTTCGTCGTCAACTCGTTTGCTAGCTATTTTGAAAAAAATTTTTTTACCCCGACAAATATGGACTTTTTAAATGATATTTCAGTTTTGCCATCTGGCAACCTTATCTGCACCCGGCTCCAACAGTCCAAACATACGCAATCTTTGCTCTACTCCGCATTGGTATACTCTGTTCCTGTTCTACTTCTATTCCCGATATCCTCCACCTCAAGATGCTCGAGATCCCTACTTCTCGAAGCGAACGAGTAAGTCCTCGTTCTCGTATCATATTATTTTGATTAGGTAGACCAGGTAATTAAGTACGTAACCATATTGAAATGAGCAAATATGTAAATAAATTAATAAAAAAAACCGACTGCGTAAAGAAATTAAAAAGAAAAAATAAGCAATAGGTAGGCACTTTAGAATGCTGTTAAAAGTAATATTGAACAACCACACTAGAGAAGGATTAACAGTTGGGATTAGGGGTGCCAGATGGCAATACTGACAGAAGACTGAAGATGACAATATCTGGACAAAACTTCAAAAAGTCGGGATTTGTCGGGACATTTTGTATTTTGTCGGGACTTGTCTGGATATCATGTGAAATGTCGGGAAAATCCAGACGAAACTCCACCTTCTGGCAACCCTAGTTGACTTGGGACCCATTCTTCAGCTAAGCAAATCTTCTTTGTTTTTTCCTAAATGTAAAATTTAAATGGGTCCCGAGACTACACAGAGCAGTAGGAACAGAAATCTTAGATCTTAGTAACAAGTAGCAATTTTTTAACATCAGCAATTTTATAGGTAGGTATAAAGGTAGGTATGTGATTGAAATACAACGATAGGTAATTAATTATTTTACTTTAATATTTTATTAAATAAACATAAAGTTAACAATACAATAAGAATATGATAATTGCTCCCCTTATAACAGGCTCCGCTTATCGATTTAACATGGTCAGGTTCAGGAGATGTTTTTACAGATACTTCAAACACTTCGGGAGGTTCTGTTGTGGTCACCACACATTGAAACATGGTATTGTTAACGCAGGTGCGTTCACCAGGATCGTACAGCATTTCTGGTGGACAGTCCGTGAGTCTGGCGGTCATAATGCCACCTAGTCCCTCTGCACACGAAACGTATGAACCACAGTCACTCACAGCTGGGTTCGGAAAATCACCCACATCCGTACAATTGTATTCCGGAAAACATCGATAGCTCGTAATGTTAGTACATTGGCCCTCAATATGACTGAATATTGTGTTTTTGGGGCAATGTAGGTCGAATCGAGTAAAGTCATTGAGGACCTGTAGGCACATGGTGAAACTGCGACAGTCATTGCTCAAGTTATTTGGAAGCCTGGAAGCCGTCGTGCAATTATTATTGGTCTCAATTGCATGACATTGATGACTCAATACCTGTAATAAATGGATATAATAAGTTTTGGATTAATTTTACTTTTAAATGCAAAACAAAGTCGGTAAGCAACCAGATGGCCTTCCATTTCTGTTGCTTTTTATCCCAAAGGTTATCTGGGATCATGGACGTGAAAATAACCCGGACGTCACCTTGTCTTATCGAGAGTGACGCCGCATACCATTGTGTGCGTAATTTTTAGTGCGGTCCGACGCCGTAATGGCGGCTGATTATTTAATAACAGCATGGTGTCAATGTGTGCGTGTGATACTTGTACGAATAGAGGAGTTGGTATTACTATGGATGCCTCACTGAATTTGTTCTTGACATTCCGTCTGTACTTTTTAAGTCTGTGTCTAGGATAAGTCGTATATATTTTTATGTATTGTAGATACCCAACCAACGGGCAGACAAATCTTCCTGGAAAGATTTTTAATTATTTAAAAAAAAAATGATTTTTAATTAAATGTCAACATCAAGATAATACGAAAATTTTTACTCTGACTTAAAGTATCAAATCTTGAGGTTGCAACATTGAATTAAAAATAATTTTTTTTAAATAATTAAAAATTGTCCAGGATTTTTTTAGACAACCCATTTTTGACATATTTTCTAATATAGGTACTTTTGTTATAAAATATGTTTCATTTTATTATTAGCTCGGTGAAGGTCGTTTTAAGTTTGGATCTTAGACTAAGAGAAGATAGAATGATTTTAATGTTGACTTAAGATTTTTCCAGAAACTTTTTGCGCACAATTTTGATTCACCTACCTAGCCTGCTTTTGCCGTCACAGAATACAATAGTTTGTAAGAGATAAAATAATATTATACTTATTTTCAAATTCATAGAAATAAATGTATGATCATAAGTTAATTTCGTGTGACAATAATATAAATAAATGGATTGAATGATACAAATCCATTGTAAGAATATTTTTCATGGGGGAAATGTTAAAAAGTTTACTTAATAATATTCAACATTATTTTTCATTATACTCACAATAATAAAAAACGAAATCCACGTGAAACTCATTGTTGTTGTATTTTTTTTATGTTGATTATTTTGCTACCTTATTCACACTACTTATTGTATGAAACGTACAAAAAGTGTTGTAAAATCATATTTCATAATAAATAGACATTTATCGTGTATGAGATAAAAGCGGAAACTGATTTAAACTGAGTGATACTCATTGAAAACATGTAGTAGCTAAGGTTAGTGTTGTGCATTACTTTTCCAGGTGTGTCGATATTTTTATAATTATGTTAATAACTGGTAAGAAAGCAAATGCTCGTTAACTACCGTGCCTGGCAGTAGGTTGAGATGAAGTCGTAGATGGAAGTATGAAGACTAGCCAACTTAATAAAATGATTTTGGTCAACGTATTCGTTATTCAAATACCTTTTACATATCGCTCACCTAGTAATAATAATGGCACATCTGCAAAAAATGCGATATTGAGTTTATATGGTATACGTGTTTAAAAGTGCCTAATCTACAAAGTGGTAAATAAGTATATACTATACATTGAAGTATAATGACATAGAACAGACATCTCGAACAAAATGTGTGTCCCGAAACCGCGATGACGCGTTCTTTTTTCAAACTCTAGAAGGTGATTTACATAGAGTAACTTTGTATAAGACACTTGCCGAACCACGACAAACAGTCAACGACTCTAAATCTTTAGCTCTTCCAAATGTTTGATTTAATGTTTAATTGAATTCACTGAGTAATGTAATACACATAATTTATTATTTACCAAAGAGTAGGTACTATAGTCATTCTTATCGGGCTTATTTATTTGTCCATTAACACGCTTACTTGCCAAGTGTGTAAGCCCGACTCATGATTTTTTCAATTCAATTCAATTGACTGACCTGAACTGACTGAACTGACTTGAATTGATTCAAGTCAATTTATTTGCATTTCATTCAAAAATGGCGGGAACATTCCACAATAATTGAAATAAATTCGTTTTAGTTGATTTAAGTTAATATTTTGTTTTCTTACTGATGATAAGTAATACCATTTTCTTTTTTGTATTTTTTAAGTGCAATTGTGACAGGTTCTCATCACGCAAGACGGCATTTTTTCAGTTTGTTACTAAACAATTTTGGCATGCGGCCGCAATGAACGCAGGTGAGTGACAAGCAAGTGAGTGAATGAAGTGAGCCACCTTGGCCACAATGAATGCACCCGACTCAATGTTCTGGGTGTCTGTTCTATACGAAGTAATAGTACTTCAATGATACTATACGTCTATACTACCAAACCCATGCAATCTGTAAAAACATAAAAAGAACCCATAAATTAATTTTAAACATTTTTATAATATTTTTGAATTTCGTTTCTGTAAAATATGACAAACGTAGATGTGCCGTTGTATTACTGGGTGAGCGATATATGAAAGAATAAAGCAATCTAGTTGTGAATGACAAGAAGTTTATAGAAAACCTGTTATTAATACTTATAGATATTAACTCAGATAACAAATGTCTGTTATACATAGTTAAAATTGTGGTTACAGGTTTAAATGATTATGGTAATCTTGTAATTTAATTGAATGCTCAAAAATTATCGATAACTGGACGTCACTATATTTGTATTAGATAAAGGCTGGTATTTGTTTGAAACGTTAGCACATAAGTACATATTTCTAATGTTGTGGTTTACTTTTCTGTTTTAGGTACTACATTTTTATTATAGTGACGCATTTTATGGCTACGTATTATTATGGATTAAGATGCTTTGTACAGATGCGATAACAAAATCATAGGTAGGTTAGGATAGTACTGATGCAATACTATTTTACATAGGAATCCTTTTCAAAGTTATGACATTAATTCTATTCCGAATTGAATTCATGTCATAACTGTGAAAAGAAAGAAAACTGTATAGAGTAGAAGTATGGAGTCAGACATTTATAGAGCAATAAACACAGGATTATGGCTGTGATGCAAATGTTTGTGCAATGAAGTTTTATGAGGTATTATGAATGGGAACATAATTGTTCCTTGTTGTCAGTTTTTACAACACAGTAATGGAAAATCTTTATATGTATGATTTTACTAAGTTGCTCTAATTTGTCACAAAGACACTACACTAGCCACCTGTGTTTATTACATAGACCATGTTGTAGAGGCGTTTTATAAGTCACAAGGTAGTAATATTCAGTCAGGTAATACTACATTACAGATATGTAATCTCAATTCAAATACGAATCAAAAATCATATCATTATTGGCCCCTCTGAAAACCAGTGATATAAGTTTACAGTCCGTGTCCAATATTTTAATGTGTTTTATACTGTTGAATGTTGATCTTCTATTTCCGTTCACATTAGATATCCTACATTAATAATTTAAAAAAATTAAAGCCAGCAATGTTGCTCAAAACACCTACATTTTTAAAAATAGGTACTTCTTTATAATTATAATATAAACACACACTAATCCATAAAGAGAAATGTAGTCGAGTGCTCTTCAACGTTGACCCGTCTCAAGCTGTGATGGAGAGTCTCGACGCAACGTGACCAGAAATATATTATTCTTACCCACTCCGCACCACCATTCAAGGTAGCCATTGTGTTGAGTAAAGCAACAACCCATAATTGTCCCACTGCTGGGCTCGGGGTCTCCTCTCACAATGTGAGGGATATAGGCCATAGTCTACCACGCTGGCCAAGTGCGGATTAGTAGACTTCACACACCTTTGAGAACTTTATGGAGAACTCTCCGGTGTGCAGGTTTCCTCACGATGTTTTCCTTCACCGAAGCAAGTGATAATTAACTTGTAATATGCACATAATATTAGAAAATTAGAGGTGCGTGCCAGGATTTGAACTCAGGCCCCCGCGTTCGAGAGACCAACGTTCTAGCCACTAGGCTATCACTGCTGCATTGTCTTGAGTAGCCTGAACATAATTGCCGTCATAATAATAAAAAATATTAAAACATAGATATAGATGATGTGCAAATTGTACCTACTTTAAAAATGCCTATATCACGATACAATATGAGAATTACAGCTGTAACGTGGAATTTTTTGTCTCTGTGAAGTAATGTTGTCATAAGATTTTGCTTAGTCGTTCATTATGATCCATTTATAACTTTCGCCCGTATATAAGCCAATGGTCAGTATAGTTTAGCTGAATTTGGGAAAAGGTGAACATGGAGAGCAAATTCATACTGAGTATTTTTCTGGTAAGTTTAGTGTCTAAATTTTCTTTTAAGGACTTTAAGACCATCAAGGTTAAAATAAAATACCTAATACTGTTGATATAGTGCATAATGATTATGTTACGGCATTTTTTTAATTATTTGGGCACGGACGTGAAAATAACCCGGACGTCACCTTGTCTTATCGAGAGTTACGCCGCGGAGCCGCCGCGCCGCCCGCTTACCATGTGTGAAAAGAATTTATGGATTTTAATGAATCACATATTTGGAACAATGAGTTTAATGTTTCGGGAGATTCTTTAATTTATAATATTACCTGAAATTGTGATTCCGAATGAGTGCCTCACTGAATTTGTTGTTGACATTCCGTCTGTTATCTTTTAAGCCTGTGTATTTGGGTCAACAAGCAGACAAACAGTTTTAACTAATGGGTACGACCAAGACGAGAAACAAGTCTTTAATTATGATTCAGTTGTCCGGTGCTCAACTGAATTGCATTAATTTATGGACCATACATGACTTATCGCAACATAAATAGTCCTAATATAAAACTGAGTTTACTGGTATTTACAGGTGATACTGCTTTCCTGGGAAGGCCAAGCCGCTGTGAACTGTACGGCAACAGGGGCAGGTCGTTTCGCGGATCCCAATGACACCACGTGTCAAAACTATACGCTCTGCGTCTTCGTGAGTTCAACTGGCAACTACGTATCCTATAACTACTCATGCCCAATCACATCAGTCTTCAACCCAGGCACATCCCTCTGCACCGCGTCTAGCAACTACGTCTGCAATGTGACCAACACAACGGCAACGACAGCTTCTAAATGCACTGCCGAGGGATATTTCGCTGATACAAACTCCTCTAACTGCTCTTCATACATTGAGTGCGTCAATATCGACGGATCTTACCAGGAAACTACTTACACCTGCCCTGATGGCACATATTTTAACCCGGGCACCACTCTCTGCGAGTCCAGCTATAGTTGCCCTGCCTCGTACACCTGTACGGCTGCTGGGAGATTCGCCGATTCCACCGATAGCAACTGTAAGAGATATTATTTCTGTGTGCTGAATACCGACGGGACGTACGTCCAGTATACATACACTTGCCCAAGCACTTCGGTATTCAACTCTTACTCTAAGTTGTGTACAACTTCGTTCATATGTATCACATTTTAAGATTTTACATATCACAACATTGTTGAATAATTTCATGTTCTCGTAATAAACTATCCCTTTATCTATATTTTATTTGATTAAAATCCCACCAAAAACATAAATGTAAAAAAGGAGAGCCAAGTTCAATACAAAAATTATGCTTGGCTGTGGGCTTCGCCGCAAAAAGAATGGAGATCTAAATGAGTGCCAAGTTCTATGCAAAATCTAAATATGCATTTATAGGAACAAAATAACATTATGAACAAGTATTAAACTCTATTTCTTTGCTTTATTGGATACCTATAACAATTGCTGTTATTTAAAAAAGTGAGATCTTAAAGTAGGTTAGATTTGACTTGGCCAGTTTTTATCAGACTGACTTTTATGACTAATGTAATGAAAACTGGCCAAGTCAAATCTAACCTACTTTAAGATCTCACTTTTTTAAATAACAGCAATTGTTATAGGTATCCAATAAAGCAAAGAAATAGAGTTTAATACTTGTTCATAATGTTATTTTGTTCCTATAAATGCATATTTAGATTTTGCATAGAACTTGGCACTCATTTAGATCTCCATTCTTTTTGCGGCGAAGCCCACAGCCAAGCATAATTTTTGTATTGAACTTGGCTCTCCTTTTTTACATTTATGTTTTTGGTGGGATATCATTACTTTTTGTAAAGAAAAATATACCCTGTTCACAAATCTTAGAGACTAAATTGACGTTTCATGGGTGGAAACGCGTGAAATTACGGGTGGGGCTGCGGTGCGGTCTACAACAGCTATGTTCGAATATCTATTTGACGGACACTAGCGCCATTGATTAGGGTGGCATAACTCAGCGAACTTCACTCCGTTTACAACAGCCATGTGCATATACACAATAAAGGTCGTACTGAAAATCAGTAGCCGTGGTTTCCCTTTTTTTTCTCCGGGGGGGGAAAATGCATTACGCATACCACCCGGGCGCAGGGGGTACCCGAGTGGATATGTGGGACTCCCGTATAGGCTAATGAGACCCACGGTATACCCACTAAAAACCCCCCCATCTTCCTTACACTTATTTATTTATTTACACTTTATTATACCCTTATAACTAAGTGGTACAAAAGGTGTACTTAATGCTATAAGCATTCTCTGCCAGTCGACCTTTGGTTTAAACAGAGAACAGTGAAGGCGGTACAAGAATATAAAAGTAGAAGTAGAAACGCAAAATACAAACCCCGCCGCCTTCCTTCTCGCCGCCTTGTGACGGGGTTACGGGAACGCTTTCGCACACATCCACGACCCCGCCAGCGGTAGCCGCCTACAAGCGGCTCCATCGCGAAAACCCTCCACGATGGGCGTACCAGATGGTAAGGTGCGCCTCCCCCCTCGGCCTCCACCAGTACTGTAGCAGACTCCCCCGAAGTTTGCTACTAGGAGGCTATGGATACCAGATAACTGGTACCCGGTGGGAGATTAGGTCTGTGGTTCTTCTACCGACCACACCTCGGCCGCAGAGGATAGGGCAAGCGGCGCACCGTAATACCGACATGCCTCTTCTTCTGCGACCCCACCAGTGCCGTTTCGGCGGAACGGCCCCGTCAGCTCACAGGGGGGTAGGGGGAGTTGCGCACCGTAATACCAACACGCCTCTCCCCCTGCGACCCCTCCACGGCCGCAGAAGATAGGGAGAACGGCGCACCGTAATACCGGCACTCCTCTTATTCTGCGGTTCCACCTCCACGCGCGTCCACAGCGAACTTGTTCAGCCCGCTGGGAGCGCCCTCCTCGGGCCAACCGGCGGTCCAAACTGGCCGGCCCTGGTTGCGTCTTAGCTTCACCGTGGGTGACCAGGTCCACGGTTACTGAGCCCATTCGCCACGACAAGGCGGCAACCCCCGGGGGGGAGCCCGTGGCATATGCTGAGTGCGTACCTTTTTTGTTGAGCAGTGCTGCCTGCAGCACGTTTATATCGATTTTATAACTTACTAGCTATTGCCCCGCAGCTTCGCACGCGGAAATTATGTTTATTAGGAAATTATATTTGTACCCCTCACAGAAAAAATCTTTAATAACAGGTTAATTTATATTGAATTTAGGAATTTATAAAGTAAAACCTACGATACAATCACAAATCATTCCTCCGGCTGCGGGTTTTGAAAAATAAACAATATTCACATTAATTTGTTTTTTCTTTTCATGAAAAATTTGAAAAATTCGAAAACATGTATTGCATCAATTAAAGGAGAAACGTTTGTAGCTTTGTTGATATTTTAAAAATAATTATTTCCATACAAAGTTTCATCTTGTTTCCAGGGAAACATTTTAATTTTTTTTGGATGAAAAGTTTTCTAAAATATGACCAAAAGTATAAGAAACAAATTAACTAATTTCCGTCGAAAACAGTTCAAGGGTTTTGATGTGATGCCCAGACAGACAAACAGACAGACAGACAAACAATAATTTTAAAAACAAATTTTCGGTGCTCGAACACGTTATTGAAGTATTATTTATTGCTTAAAAATTTCAATATTAATTCTTCTCCCTCTTTCTCCCTCTTCCACTCCTAGTCCCTCTCCATCTTCCTGTCCCTCTCCCTCTCCCACTGCCTTTCCCGTTCCCGGTCCCTCTCCCGCTTCCTGTCCCACTCCCTCTCCCGCTCCCTGCCCCTCTCCCTCTCCAGCTATCTATCCCTCTCCCTCTCCCGCTGCCTCTCCCGCTCCCGGTCTCTCTCCCGCTTCCTGTTCCTCTCCTCTTCGAGAAAACCGTGATACAGTTATTCTTTGTGTCTAACTGTAAGCTTATATACAAAATTTCACCCTTCTTACTTCAAAACTGACGAAGTTGCCACACTAACTTACACACTCTTATTTAACCCTTGAGGGTTGATTTTCCAAAAAAACACACAACTTTAAAATTTTATTTCTAATCTTGAGCTAATATGTAAATTTTCATGTTGTTAACTTCAAAAATCACGAAGTTGACTACCAACCACTATTTTTTGGGGATGAATTTTGAGAAAACCGTGATACAGTTATTTTTTGTGTCTAACTTTATGCTTAAATACAAATTTTCACCCTTCTTACTTCAAAACTGACGAAGTTCCCATACTAACTTGTGCCACCTTAATTAACCCTTTAGGGGATGACTTTCCAAAAAAACGTAATACTTCAAAATTTAGTTTCTAATTTTGAGCTATTATGTAAATTTTCATGTTTTTAACTTCAAAAATGACGTAGTTGCATACTGACTGTTGCCCTATAAATTAACCCTTTAAGGGATGATTTTCCAAAAAAATGTGTTAAACTTAATTTTTGTTTATTACTATAAACTTACATAAAAAGATTCATACTTATAACTCTAAAACTGACGAAGTTGGTTTGTATGAAAATGACTTCGGACCCCTAGTTTTGCTACTTAGGGGATGAATTTCCAAAAATCCGTTCTTAGCTGACGTCTCCTTAGCATAATCTATCTCCCTGCCAAATTTCATTATAATCGGTTCGGTAGTTTCTGAGATTTTTTGTTTAATCAGCGGTGTGTCTCTTTTCAATTTTATATATATAGATAATATTTTGTAAATGATTTATTTAGTGTAAATTTTATAACTTGTTGCAGTGCTTAGCAAAATAAATAATTTCTTTCTTTCATATATCTATTTGTCACTCACTAGTGCCATTTAGAAATGGCCATTATTGGAAACTCTATTTTTTGTAATCAGCTGGAAACTTTTTCAACTTTCCCTTCATATGAGATGGCCCTCGTTCTATCTCAATACTCCATGCGCTGAAGTATGTCATATTGAGCCCCGCGTGCACAGGGGCTTTACGTGACGTAACGGGCTCACAATGCAAATGCGAGTTGGCTAAGATTTGTATGGGACCGAAGCTTTTCTTTTCACTGCCGCTAGATGGCTCTGCTTCGGTCCCATACAAATTTTGTATGGGGACACCACTTATTTTTCGACTTTTTTTAATTTTTTGATTTTTTCCTACGCTTACACACAATTACCGAGCTGGATTCCAAATTTCATCCTTATAGGTTATCTGGAAGTAGGTTAGATTTAGGTACTATATGTCAGTCAGTCAGTGCTAAAATTTACGACTTTTTGACCTTCATATCTTTGTAACCGTTTGAGCTAGCTTCATGAAATTTGGTCTTCTACATGTCCATATGAATATAATTAAACACACGTAGTTTCATGTGCTTACGTTAAAGAGGTTTTGAGTTGTAAAAGGGTCAAAAGTGGCACCAAGTGGTTCGTGTAATATTACACTCGGCGCTGGCTAGCCAGTTCCTTTGCTTGAACTTGGCTTGACACGCTGCCGCGTGTCTAGATAAATCGTAATAAACTATCCCTTTATCTATATTTTATTTGATTAAAATAAATAAAATGATTGCCATCGTCTGGTCTCCATTTGGCAGGCTTGAAAAATTTAAACTATTATAATTATGTACAGAAAAAAGCTTGAAAGGAAAGGATGTTTTATAAAAAAAAAACATAAAATGTTGGGTGTATTAACAAAGTAGAGGACTTCAACAAATACACATGGAAAAATAAATAATTATAATATTAAAAATAAATATATTTTATTCATACTATATTTTTCCTTGAATTTCCCAATAGTACCTACTATAATTATTTTTTGCAATGTTTTGAAAAAAATACTATTTTACCTTCAGAAAAGGTGGCACCTCTAAGTACCACTGATATGACGAGTGTAGAAAAGCAATAAGACCCTAATAATAATATGTGGTAGGTACCTACTATGATATTTTATACGTTATAAGTTAATACTTGACTACCATCTGGGATGGTAAGTAGTGAGACGCACTAACTTAGTAAAAGCCTATTCACCCTTTACTCGTATATCGTTAGAGCTTATCATCATCAACGATAAGGGAACATACCAAAACCACGTAACCCATTTTTTCCAACTTTTTACCCCCCTCCCCCCTTCGTGACCATCCGTAGTATATGAGAAGACCCCCCCCCCTCCCCCCTAGTTTTCACGTGGTAATTGATAAATACGGTTTTCAATACTTTTTTGCAAAAACAGAGATAAAAAATAATAATTTTGCTTACATTTGACGACTTTGTGGCACAATGGTTGCTAAAATATTGACTACGTGACAAAAACCTAAACCCCCCCCCCTCCCCTCTGTGACCAATCGTGGTGTTTTGAAGACCCCCCTCCCCCCCCTAAATGAGGCACGTGGTTTTGGTATGTTCCCTAATACATGTAGTCTGTTAATAAACATGCTGACGATCCTTACGATAATCTTAATAATATTATTATCAGTTTGCAGATTAACTCGATTTAACACTAATAATAACCACAGACAGTCATGCATCTAGATTGATTAGAACCTATATAAGATCCAAGGAACGACTGAACAAGTGTCATACGTGTACTTTTTGCAGTATCGGTACATGTTATTCTACATTCTAGGTTATCAGCGTAGAAATGAAAAGTATATTTGACTATATCTTAATAGTGTTTGGAGTAAGTGACAAATAACATCTAGTTTCTAATCTCAATCCCTTTCTCTCTTTTCTTTTTTGGCCGGCAACGCATCTGTGGTGACTTAGGCGTTGCTGAAGTCTATGGGCGACGGTGTTGGCGAATCATCAGCACGTTGTTCGACTAGTTACACTGTTTACATTAAAATAAACTTGACAAGTACGAGTTAAACTCGCTTGGAGAGGGTTCCGAACGTTGATTATGCATTTTCAGTTATTTTTCTATTTTATTTATTTTTGCCCTTTTTTAAGACCATAGACTTCTTATAGGTTTCCCTGTAATACATAAGTAAATAAACATTTTCTGTATTTTTCTCAAAATTCTAACCTCAGTAGTTACGGAGATAAAGGGGAATGGTCAATTTTCGTCTTCGATTTTCGTTCTTTCTTGAATAAATTTTAAAACAATCTTCTGTAGAACTATAATAAAAGTATATTTGAGATCCTTACAATAAGCCCTTTCATTTGACATGCCAAACGATACGGTTGGCAAAACAGTTTTTTTTTAATTTTGATTTCGTTTATTTTTTTTCAAAATTCATTTGTTTTCTTTATACCTTCGTCTTTGGCTCATAAAAAAGCACTGATTACCATTCATTTGGTCCAGAAGTTTCGGAGAAAATTGGCTGTAACGGGCGGTCGCCCATACACACGAGTGATTCTATAAAGGTTCCGTTTTTCGTTCGAAACCCTAAAAAGATTCAAAAGTTATTTCTTATTTTCTTGTGTACGTATATACCCCCACTTACCTACTCAATTTAAGCTAAGACTCTAGAGAAATTTAACTTCCAGGTATTATACCTAACATGGCACGTGTGGGCAGCAGTAGATTGTTCAACAGAACTTGGAGGCCGCCATAGTGACCCAGACGACAATACCTGTAAGAACTATACTCTATGCGTCTACGATAGTATTACTGACTCCTTCAGAGCCTACAACTACACCTGCCCAGGTATTAGTATGTTCAACCCGAAATCGGCTAAATGTACCACTAATTATACCTGTGACAGACAAGTAATAGTTGTCGGTTAAATCGCCGAAAAAATGTGGTTATTGATGCCAATGTTAACGTTGTTATTTTAATTGTAGATTATTAAATGTAATTCAAATTTGTAACTTGTTTTATTGTGGACTAGCTAGCAGGGGTTCCCAATTGACAAACAGCAGACTACCTACGTAATGGTAAGTGGTAATATCGTAAACTTATGAGTACATCCATTTATGTTATTATAGTGCGTTTCTTCCTTCTTATTCTTAGCTTAGATGATACTTTATTTTTCATTTCATTTTCTTGAGTTTTAACTATGAGTAGAGATGCAAGGTTTCTGGCTGTTTTTAGATTGCGATCGAATTGGTCAAATTGGTAATAATTGGGTACATCTGAGAAGTTACCATTATAAAGCATGGTTTTGTTCCCATTCGTTTTCTTCAAAGTAGCATAGAAGTTTTTAAAATACATTTGTCTAGCCTTCTCTATATCTAAGGCTGGAATCTTATTATGTTTCTTGTCTCCAACAGTGACAGTAGAATCATAATTATCAGTGGTATTAGACGATCTCTTATCACTGTTCATAGAAATTACTTTATCACTGTTATCAGTTCTTAGACGGAACGCGTGTACATAATCGTCGTAGTTCATTTCAGGGTAACAAGTTACTAAATACGAAGACTCGTTGATGCGACGTACTTTGTATATTTTGCCGCCATTGCAGGATATTATTGAACTGTACAAAATTACAAGAAAAATACATTTAGACTCCAAGCTGCTCATTTAAATGGTGTTTGTGTTTGTAGAGTTATTTACATGGTAAAGTGCAATCATACGATCTTTAATGCTTTGAGTGACATCGAATATGACAGTGACAGGACAATTGAGACAAAGATGACAGAACACTGAGACTGAAAACCAGAAATTGATGGCCAGTTTGTGTTTTCCACAGGTATTTTCGTTACTGCTGAGCAGGCTGAGCTAAATTGAATCGACCTTACTTAGTAAGTATGCGGAATAACGTGAGCAATGTGCAGATGTTCCAAGGCATTTAGAGGGTTCTTATTACTTTTTTAAAGGAAGAAGAATGTTGTAGAAAACAACGTTACAATAACGAGCTATCACTCAAGCTAACAACAAGAGTGAATAAAACGATTAGAGATGCAAAATAAATATTTTCTTTCTTTCTTTCTTTCTAGATGCAGAATCAAGGTCAGATTTGAGTAAAACGAGATATTATCCGATGTATGGAATAAAACACTTTGTTGCAAAACTACAAGTTATGTTTTAGTGTGCTATGTTTCTACGTTAACATAGTGTGGGAAAAAAAGCATGAGACTGTTCTTCATGTCATCATTGTTTCAATGCCAAGTGTACACGCTTCTTAATTGCTACTTCCGCAAATGGACAGGTGCGACCATAGAGAAACCTTTCATATATTATAATTATTTTATCCATTCTTTGTATTATAGTAAGAGCTATAACTTGCCACATAAAAGTCGCGTCGTGTCGTTGCCTGCTGTAGTAAAATATTTCGTATTAATATGTACGCCCATTTCTTAACTTGGAAAGATAATTATATTGTGGTTTATGGTTACGTACCTAAATGATATAATATGACTGAATTATATTATGTTTTAAATTATTAAATTAGTAAAATTAAAGATTTTAATTCCTTCAAAGCTACGCATTTACGGCCTAGAACTTATCGATTTGGCAAAAAGATACGAATGAATATGTAAATGTAAAAGATTCTCGAAGTGAATAGTGGATCACTAAACCTCATGTGTCCTCATTGCCGCTGGTTGGTTGGAAGAAAATGCTATGTTAGAATTAAATCCGCCTGTTGTACCTACCATAATTTGAGAGTGTAATATTTTTCAATTTCAATTTGCAATTTCAATCGTGGACGGAACACCAGAGTATATTTTAGAGGTAAAAAATAATTTCAAGCGGATACAATTTTATATTTTTTAACTGACTTCAAAAAAAGGAGGAGGTTCTCAATTCGACTGTATTTTTTTATGTTTGTTACCTCAGAACTTTGGACTGGGTGAACCGATTTGGATGATTTTTTTTAATTGAAAGCTGGTGCTTGTAGTGTAGTCTCACATAAATTTGAGCAAGATCTGACAATGGTATCCATGTCAAAAGTACAATGTACTTCATTTGAAGTCGGTTATTTTTTTGTTAAAATGTTAGATTATAATGCCTCTCCATTCATTGAACAAGGCTTATTTAATTTGTAACCGTGTGATATAAGCTTTCACTCGGTGTATCAGCAGCCTCGATTGATCAGTTCTTGTTCCTTAGTGATAACATCAATTCGAGTAAAGTATCGACAAATTTCCTATGAGATTCCAATCAGTAGCTGTCTTGCCTATGGCTAATTTGCGTGAACATAGAAAATTTTTCTTTTTAAGACATCGAACTAGAATTTCTGTTGGAAAATTCATTGATTTTTGTGTTGATGAATGATTTTTACTACTTTTAACAACTTAGTTAAAACCTTAACTACAGAAAAATGTGAAAACGTGTGAAAAACTCAAAAGTCTAATTTATTGCATGAAAATTATATCTATATTAGTTGAAAACAATATTAACGTTTTGTATCAACTTATTCGAAACCTATGGTTTTTGTTATGCCAAATGACTGATAAAAAGTTTAATAGTAGAAAATATCATTTTAAACAGTTATTTTTGTCTTAGACCAAATTGAGCACTTGGGCATTCGAAGAAAACGTTTTAATTTATTTTATTTGTGGTAATGTATCATGTAGAGACTTTCTTATTTCGTATGTAAATTAATTAATTTAAACCTACGTTAAAATATTTTTTTATAATTTCATATTATTATTAGACCTACTTTGCGCAATTATTAAAATAAACAACTGTTAGTAAAAAGTTAGAAATTAAGACGGAAGCAATTCGTAGTCCGTGAAAACGATTAGGTACTTAAAAAATGTTTCATATCGGTTCAATGACCTATTACGTATTATAATGGGATTATGGTAATTATTTCAGTTTTACCTCACCTAAATGTTGTGGTTATTGCATTATCCAGACCACCAAACGGCCTTTGACTCTCGAATTGTCGAATACATCGTGATGCGTTTGTCCGTTTCGAATACAAATTTCGAACAAGCATTGTTTCGCAACTTATGCAATTGGAATAATAATATCGCAAATTAACGTGCCGCGTATTTCAAGCGAAATACTGCATTTTCATTTTAAGTAAAAGTCTGTAACCTACATTGCGTATTTTTATGTAATTACTCTACAGACGGGTAAACAAGGCATTTGATGGCAAGTAGTCACCGTCCCCCATGAACATCAGTAACACTAAATGCGTCACTAACACCTTTCGGGCCGAGAATGAAGCGGGGTATCGTTATCATTACCATCTGACATTGCGGCAATCTCGTACTTACCTATAAAATGTCCATCATCCATCCATCAGCCCTTGGAGTCCACTGCTGGACATAGGCCTCCCCTAACTTGCGCCACTCTGACCGGTCCTGAGCCTTCTGAATCCAGCGGATGCGAATCCAGCCTATGAAATGTAATGAATGATATAAGCTATAAAAAGTATATATAACTCAAGTCTAAAGGCAGTTCAGTAAAGTTAGGTGGATGATTTTATTTACGCAGAAAAAACCGGGCAAGTGAGTGTCAGGCCACGCGTAATGTAGGGTTCCGAAGTAGTAAGTTTAACAACTATTAATCATTAACTATTTATGCTAACATAGCCGTGATAGTTTTCCTTGTAAATTCATTATAACCTTTTTGAGAATTTTTTCACTTGTCCAACTTCAACCGTTTAGCCGGCAGAGGGGGGGACACCTGACTCTAACCAAAAATTAGCACTTTAAGCCAAATATTTCGCAAACGGACCCCTAACTCCAAAAATGGTCTTACGTGCCAAATTACAGCCTTGTAGCACTAAGGGTCTTGGCGCTATGCTTCGGACAGACGGACGGCCGGGCGGACGGACGGACATGACGAACTAATAAGGGTTCCGATTTTACTTCGGAACCCTAAAAAGAAACCTGCTAAGCGGGGTTCCGTCGACATCTGTGATGTAGTCATCATGATAATATTATAACGTTAGCAGTGCGGACCGAATAGACTTACGGGTCTATCGCTTCCTTGGCCTCGCAATGCATTGGTGATGCCCCTGGTGTTGCCAAAGTCATTAGGCGGAGGTGATCACCTTTCATTAGGTGACCTGTCTGTTTATTTGCCTACTCAAGGTATAAAAAATACTCTGTGGACCGATTTTCCAGTTCAAAAACAAGATTTCACCGTTTTCCAAAAGCACTGAATTTATTCCAATCATTGAAGTATAATGTCATAGAACAGACATTTCGAACAAAATGTTTGTCCCGCCCGGGAGGTTCGATTTTTAAAATTGAGCTCCGGTTCTCCTTTCAAAATCGAACGAATCCATTGAAGATTGAAGTCACTGCATTGGGACATACATGGTGTTCGCGGTGTCGGTTCTATACGCTAGTAATAATACTTCAATGATTCCAATCTTGGTTTTCATCATTGCAGCGACACATCGATGTATATTTGTAGATTTGATTAATGTAGCTATATACCTTAGGACAGTTCCAAATTTTGTGTTGTATTTATCCATTCATCTGTCCCTTTAAAATTCCACAGCTGGAAAAGGTCTCTCCACATTGCGCTACTTCAATCAATCCAGAAGTCTGTATTCTGGTACAAAATTATTAAATGTACTAAAATATATTTACTGAACGATGCTACACCTACTATAAGAGCTTTGGAGACTGTGAGTGACATACAAAATTTGATTGAATTTCGTAACAGTATGGCTGTTTGTTTTCAATAGGACGTAAAACGAAGATAAACATTCGAGTCCGGTTTCTTAATGTGACGTGTGTAGAATACGAACGGTTTGCGAAAGGCAAGTACTTTGTAAATGTAGTGCGTTGGAGCTTCTCGAAATCTTACATTTTCACTCAATACCTCAATACCATCAGCTATACGAAGAATACTAATTTTTATAACTCGCTATAATCTCTGGTGTTGCTTGGTAAACCCATAGCATAAAACAATACATTGTATTTTTTGTACCAACTTATATATTTTATGAAATTTAATGTGTCATCTCTAAGAGAATGGACAATCCGGAAACAGTGATGTGGAAAACTTTGCTGGTACCATGGCTTTGCTCACCGATGATAAAATTTTCATATCATAGACTTTAGTCGTGTCGACAATCGACTAAGCGAAATTGAGCTAACTTTACAAGAGAGCAGTTTAAAGTCGAATTTTAGAAAAGTTGTTGTATATCCCCCAATATATTATGATAAAATAAGGATTCCAAAACAGTAAGAATAACGTCGATACAAGGATTACAAAAAAATATATGATTTTTTTCTAAAAATTCCAATTTTAAACTGCTCTCCTGTAAAGTTAGCTCATTGTCGCTTAGTGAATTTTTCCTTTGAAGCGTCGATATTAATACAATTAAAACAATAGGCAATAATTTATAAAACGGACTGGGCATGACACAGGCTAACGAGAACGACGAAACCGAGGAAAATGAAAGTTACAGAAAATATGCTTCTTAACGTAAGTAACTTTGGGAAGGACCTTTACGTATTTGGAGAAGTAGAGACAAGTGGCGGAGATTTTTTATCATCAGGTGGGTCAGTAATTTATACTCTATTATGTAATGAAATGAGAATACTCAAGATCGCTCTGCGGTTGGTCCCAGAGGCGGGAACGTGATTATACGATTTATTTGTGATCAATAGCACTCAGTCATTTTTGTGAAAGACATTTCATGGTTCATTAGACGTGGGAAATACTACAGACCCAGCTGTGACGTCATGGTATCTTATTATTTTGATCGATTTATTGCCCACAATAAGATCGGAGATAAAGTTTTAGTGTTGCCATATTCTGTGCCTCCTGTGATGAGTGATATAAGTCGAGTTGTAACCTTTTTGTGATTTTAACATAGTTTATAAGAAAAAAATTACGATTTTTTTGGTTTAACTCAAGTTTTTATATCTGCTATAGTTTTATAGATAATTTTGTGCAAACTGATATAACTGCACAGGTTTTGGCAAAAAAAACCGTGAATATAGATATATCTAAAGTTGTAGCCAATATAAATAATTGCTCTACAGATAGTTTTTTGTGCTTCGTGCTATAACTGTGATTATATTATTTTTCATATTTAATTTTTCCATACATAATATTTAACCTGAATATTGATTTATTTAAAGTTATATCACTGTAAACCAAGACAAGATTACACAAAGACAATTTATAGATGCAACATAATTTAACTCTACTTGTATCATTTATCACGTAATATTAGCACACATTTGAAATAAAAAGGTACAACTCACAGGTTTTTGATGAATTACTTTAATATTATAATATTTACTACAAAAAACTAAATATACGATGACAGTAAATGTTTTTATCTACAAAAGTTCAAAAAATTCTAGTTCATAAACTAAGTGAGCTAGGTACCTTACTCATGTTACACCTTGCACACTTAGTTTATGAACTAGAATTTTTTGAACTTGTTTTCGTCCTCCTGTAGTGTCGGTTTTTCACTTGTATCACCTATCACAGGAGGCACAGAATTATGCATTAAAAATTTTAAAGCATTATCTATGTAGTCTATAGCAATAACTTTTAAACAAAGTAGGTAAGTATAGATCGCATTTATTAGAGACAAATCGTTAACTAGCTCCGGGGAAGGAAATCGTGAAGGAACTTGCGGTTCTAAGAGTTATCTATAATGTTCTCAAATGTTCTGATTCAACATGTAGCTTCTGGACAGTGTCATAGACTTTGGCCTGTTCCCCTCTAATTAGGACAGGAGAACCTCTAGCCGTAGGACAGGTACGTAATGTGTTGTGAAAACGATAGAGTGTTGTGACAACGCTTATTGTCTGTCGCATGCGACGGCTATTTCGATCCTTTTATTTGGGCCAAAAGGTAATATTTGACAACTCTCCGGCAATGATTTTGGATAATTAAGCAAACAAAGGCAAAAAAATGCAATACTTCATGAATGTTTGATTATCTTGTCAATATTAAAGCGATATATAATGTCTAAGATTCGATATTTTTGTCAATATCGTTTTTAATCGAGCTCAAAGATTCTATTAAAAAATGTGGAAAGTTATAACATAATTGTAGTAAATAAATATATTATTCTATTATGTTATATTGAAATTAAACTTATTAATATTATAAAATATGTTAAAGTGTGTGAAGATGTTTGAATGTTTGTTCCTCAACTACGCCACAACTACTCAACTGATTTGGCTACAATTTGGAATGGAGATAGCTTATACCCTGAATTAAGACATAGGCTACTTTTATCCCGGAAAAGTTCAGGGTTCCCGCGGGATTTGTAAAAAAACAATCTCTACGGCGGGTGAAGCCGCAGGCAAAAGCTAGTGTATAATAAATTAATTCAGGCTTCATTGTCATTAACGATTAATAACTTGAATAAATTATAATGAATATAAAATATGAATACTGATTTTTGACTTAATTTGATTTTTAATGGAATTTAATTAAAATGACAGTACCTATACTAAGTATATACATATGTACGTTTTCACAATACCTGCATTCGATTCACGATTCATGTAAGTCCATATCGATTCATTAAATGTAATCGATGTTTTAAGCAGGTCATCTCACTATCAAGCTAGAGTGACAGTTGTCAAATGTTGCCTATTATTTTGGCCTATACGGCCACTACTACTACTAGATAAAATAATTTCGGATTGGGCCATCCACACCCAGTTGAATAATTTACCCTGTTGATTACTAATCGAGTTAAGCTACTGTGGATATCGTCAGTAGGATAGGATGGGTAAACGCAAATGGCAAAATTGCTTGAGAGTTGAGCCGTTGAGTCGGTTATAAATGATGTATGTAGTTGTTAAGCCATATGGAGGCCATACTGGTGACATAAAATAATTCAGCTATTCAAGCATATTCTCCAAATATCCGTGTACTGAAGCAAAGGCTCCACCAACATTGACTGTTAACTGCCAACGTCTGCAACTAACACGTAAAAGTATTATATTCGATACTGATTTAAGAAGGAACGATAATAAGGAAGGCTGATAAGAATTCTACCAGCAATCTTACCATTAAATGGATCGTCAGCTCGTTTGTAGGCTAATTTCTATATAAAAAAAAGTATGAGTACGAGATCAGGATTAAACAGGGTTAAACAGATGCTTGCAACCTCCAATAGAAGGGACTTAATTATGACAGTCATAGCCTAGAATGTTATTGAATTTTATAAGAAAATTTATGTTTATCATTAGTTAAAAATTTAAAAATTGTAGTTATTATCAACTAAAGTGTAAACATGCACAAGTTAACAGCTCCAGTGTAATGAAAACTATAGCAACGCATGCAACATTTCAGCATTTCTTCCGCAAACAACTTTTACGGAACTGTCTCCGATATGAATTTATTACTATAAGTGGTTTTCATCGGTGTTCGTTACATTAAAATATTTGTGCAACTACTTCGTGAATAAAGTTTAATTCCTGAGGTTCATTATGGTTTCTTTAAATTTTATTACCTGTATAGAAAAATAGATTGCAAGACCGCCTTTATAGAAAAATAGATTGCAAGACCATTGCATAGATGAAGATACGTAATTATAATTATTATAATAATAAATTATACTTAATATGTAATTAGAGAACGTTGAATATACTTAGGTAACAAAGAAACAAAAATTTTACTTTTATGAACTCCCTTACGTCTTTAAAATTCTTAAATATGACGCATGAAATTGTACAACTCTACGACCATTAAAACCCGATAAAAGGGAAGAAAACATCGACTCATGTCAGTAATCGTTAGAGGACGTGTGTTACCAACATTATTTTTTATTGTTACGGCCACCATTGGGGTTAAAAATTCCTTATGGGATTGCCGAAGTATTTTGAAATGGGTCAGCAGGTAGCTTCTACCGTAGAAGTGGTATCCCGCGCTTAGCGTAGCTGGTGCGCGATGCGCTCATTCGCTTTTTGCCCACCTTTCGACTCGCGCGCAGACCATTGTTAGAGTGAGCGCATTTCTCTCGCGTGGGAACCGTCAACCGACTACTCTCGTGATATATCCGCTGTTCTCTCGTGACTGGTGGCGCGGGTGCACGGAATGTGATTGTGATGTCTCCCGCGATATGCTAACTGAGGATCATCGTCACGGTTTGAGACGGCCTGGATTGGTTCGTGGTTCAGTGATGAGCAAAGGACAAAGTGTTTGAACTAACGTTAATAAGTGGCGACTATGGCGATGACGCCGGTAAGGGAATTCACTGTTTATTATTGTTTAAGTTATTTAGTTTCGAACTGTATCTGGGGTTACAATAACACTGAAATGTTTGGTGTTGGATTCTAGTGTGACTCTACATATCATGATTAATTTCTGATAAATTCAACCGTATCACAGGATTGTTTGAGAGAGGTTTTAGTTAGATTTGTATTTTTTTATTATTAGGTTCTTCAATAGTCGCTGTAAAGCTCATTTTCCGTAACTCTACAGTGGTGCATTTTCAGCAACAAATGACTTCTATATTATAAAGATTATTTAATAGGAAAGTTTCGGTGAGGCAACAATTTGTAAAAATGATAGTTTAATTAAGTATACTTATTACTTACCTCAAAATTTCATACATAAACTCTTAAGCAACGACGCAAATAATTATTATAACTAAGTAATAAATTATGATTATATTTATAACTCAAGTATGGTAGGTAAACTAAAATTGCAGAGACCGTGCAGTTATTTTATAATTGTTTGTCACAAATTAATTAATAATATTAAATACTGACTCATTTTCTTGGCGGGGGACACTAATAATAAATATATCTAGTACTGCTATGTTACAATTAATATCAACGAAATAAATATCATCTTCGGTCAAAAAATGCAATTGTCATAATAATATAATGTGACTAGGAAATTGCCCTCTCTTCGCTTCGGGAAAAATAGTAAAAAAAATATAATATAGCCTATGTCACCCGGGGATAGTGTAACTTCCCAACAGTGAAATAATTTTTCAAATCGGTTCGGTAGTTTCGGAGCCTATTCAATGCAAATAAACAATCAAATCTTTCCTCTTTATAATATTAGTATAGATAAGTAGGTATACGTTGCCTAGTTGCCTAAAAAGCATTACAGCTGACCTACCTAATATATAACTAATGTATAAAAAGCTGTTGAAAACAGAACGACATCAACGATATGGGTGATTTTCAACAAACTCGAATTTTGCCTAATTACAGTGGCGAATTTAAATTTGCTGTTTCTGATAATTTTTTTTAGCTTAAATAATAGATAAAGAGTAGTACTAATTAATCATATACTAGAGATCGAAAAAAAATGATTAGTTCATGAGATATTTCCATTTGAAATTATCAAATGCCACCGAAATTATTAAAGGACCACCGGAATTAAAATCCAAGCCACCGAAATAGATTAAATTTAAACTTGATGTTTCTAATACACTTTATTTGGCATAAATAATATGTAAATAGTAGTGATAATTAGTCATATAGTAGAGATTGAAAAAAAAATTATATGTTCCGGAGATATTATCAAATTACACTATCAAATGCCACCGAAATTAGGACCACTGGAATTAGAATTTTATCCACCGAAATTGATTTATGCCCATGAGATTAATACTTTAAAGATATTATGTACATTTTGAAGAATAGGAGTCTAGATGAACGGACTCCTTTTAGCGGTAATTAGACAGGCCCATTGCACTTCTGAGCCACGTTTATAAGCTGTTTTCGAGGGTCCTCACAAATCGGATTGCACGCAGGCTTGACGACTTCCAGCCTCCTGAACAAGCAGGATTCCGAAAAGGCTACAGCACCATAGACCATATACACACATTGCGGCAGATTATACAAAAGACTGAGGACTATAACTTGCCGTTATGTATAGCCTATGTGGACTATGAGAAGGCCTTTGATTCTATCGAGATCTGGGTGGTACTAGATTCTCTCCAGCGGTGGCGGATCGACTACCGGTATATCGAGGTGTTGAAGTGTTTGTACTCATCTGCCATCATGTCCGTCAGAGTACACGACACAGCAACGAACCCCATCCAACTGCAGAGAAGTGTCAGACAAGGATGTCATATCCCCAAAACTGTTCACCGCTGTGTTGGTAGACGTGTTCAAGCTGATGGAGTGGAAACAACATGGCATTAACATCAATGGCGAATACATCACACACCTACGATATGTCGATGATATAGTCATCCTGGCGGGTTCCCTGGAAGAACTTGGAACAATGCTCGGGGGACTTGAACAGCGCCTCACAACGGGTGGGTCTTAAATCATGTCGAATGTCCATGTCACACCCGTATCGGTTGCTGTTGATGGCGTTGCTCTCGAAGTTCTAGACGAATACAATTACCTGGGACAAGTGATCCAGATGGGTAAGTCCAACTTCGAGAAAGAAGTCACTTGTAGAATCCAACTCGGATGAGCTGCGTTCGGGAAACTCCGTCATATATTGTCGTCCAAAACACTACCTCAGTGCCTGAAGTTAAAGGTGTTCGAGCAGTTTGTGTTGCTGGTGATCACATACGAATCCGAGACGTGGTGCTTTACTATTGGCCTAATCCACAACCTCAGAGAAGCGCAGTGGACTATGGAGAAGGCTATGCTTGGTATTTCTCTACATGATCGCATCAGAAATGAGGAGATCCGTAGACGAACAAGGGTAACCGACATAGCTCGAAGAATTAGCCGGCTGAAGTGGCAATGGGCGGGCCACATAGTGCGAAGGACCGATAACCGTTGGGTAAGAAAGGTCCTCGAATGGCGCCCACGTCTCGGAAAAAGGAGCATAGGATGATAGGACGCCCCCCGACCAGGTGGACTGACAACCTGAAGAAGACAGCGGGCATCCGCTGGATTCAGAAGGCTCAGGACCGGTTAGAGTGGTGCAAGTTAGGGGAAGCCTATGTCCAACAGTGGACCTCCAAGGGCTGATGGATAGATGGAGACACGCTTGTATTTCTATGGCCTATACTTCCCTATACGCTTTGATTTGCCACCGGAGCCACTGAGATTGCGCCACCGGACTTAGAATCAGAGACAAAACTTGAATTTTAAAGAAAACTTTTATTCACAGGTTAACTTTTATATCACAATTGTAGCTGAAAACCGTTAATGGAACCCTCCATAAAATTTCTAGATAATCTGCTTTGTACTTTTACTAATATACATGACATCGGAATTGGATGATTTTGTATTCCTGCACCACCGCAGTTAGTACTTACGTGTTTGGCAGAAAAATTACGCAACCAGTCGGTCATCCTAACACGCAGATTGCAAGAGCACAACTGAACGGTGCGGGGAGAGCCAGTAAGGTGTCTTCCAAATCGTGAAGTAACAAGTAATGAAGTATACAAAATGCGCCACCGGTATTGCTTTTTTTTGTAGGACATTTTTAAAAGATGTTTTAAGAGCTGTTACTTAAAACATCTTTTAACTCCATAAATATATATATGTTGTGTTATTTAATGTATTTCTAAAAAACATTCCCTTTCAATGAAATTTATTTAACAAAAAAAATTAAATTAATAAAATATGTAAATAAACGCAGTTTGGACAGTACACCGGAATTTGATTTTAGGTCTTAGATATTTTTTTATTAAGAATCTATGTATTAAATACCTCTGAATACTTCACTATCATATAGATCACTACTTAAACTACCTATATAAAATTATGCATAATTGTAGTTTACCTCCACACATTAATTTTCAACCTCGCCGTCTCAAAAATGCACTTGGGAAATTCACCCATATAAGATATTTTCCAGTCTACAGGTAATTTGTTTCGCACGTTCTTGTAAATGTCGCTTCATGATTCCTGCATATGATCTCTTCCGATTGCAAATATAATGATCCAATATCATGTTCATACACTATAATATGCTCTAAAATGGAATATGCTCTAGCTAGACCTAGTTATGAGTACGGTCTGTAACCCGTATCCCAGAGTGTGCCATTAATGAGTTGAAGTCATTTAAAGTACATCAATAATTTTAAATTTAAATGATATAACTGACAATGATACATATAAATTGTCTATGCGTTTTATTTCATGCAATTAATTACATAAAGGTACTTCTAGTATTTTATGCCGATGATGACAATAAATAATTAATTGTCGACATCTATCATCATTATTATATTTGTATTCAACCCGTCCTCGCTTTTCTTCAAGACACAGGTAATAGTTACAACAAGATTACTTTTACCCACACATTAGGTTTGTTTATTATTTATTGCAATAATATTTATGAAGAAATAAAAAATACACTTGAAATATTAATTACCAATACCTCAAAAGAAACTGAATGCAAAATTTTATTATGTCGCGGGAACAGATATTGTTTCGTAAGTTATTTTACGAAGTTTTAACCATAATATTTATGCTATACGGCCGTACTCAGAGTCACTTAACGGTTATTTAAATCGCTTTTTAGTACATAATCACAATAAAAATTATGTTCTAAGGAGCGATTTAAGTAACTGTTAGTGACTCTGAGTACGGCCGTTAGAGTTTACAGTGATACCGTAACAGATGGTTAAATATAAGTATTTATCTACTGTAGAATTAGAAAATTTTCATCGATATAGACCTACGAAAATTAACATTTAAATTAAATATTTATAGACAGATTCAGCTCCATTACGGATATTAAGTAATTACATAAAATGTGTTATTATGTTATTACGTACACAGACTATGAATAAATATCACACAAATTGTAGAGTGTATGGATTTCTTGTCTTAGAAACGCCGAGCTTGAGACGCGATAACATTTCCTGGTCACAGGGAAACAGTCATTAAACCAAAGGAAAGCTGCTAAGTGCTAGTATGACAAATCGTTATTACTAACGTGTGGTTTTAACAATGTTCTGAGCCTTTAATACCCTTTTAGAGGATGTAGATTGTAGACCTTAGCGCAGGAATTTTAAAACAAACTGATAACGTCCAAGTTAACTCAAAGTTTATCGTTAAACAAACACTGGAAAGAACCCCAAAAGTTTTTAAACGCAGGTTTTATAGTTATTACGAAAGCTGTCATCTTTACTTAAAGACATTTCGTCAAGATCGTGATCATTTTTGACACTATCAAGTGAAATTTGAGAACAAGTTTGTTTGGTTTGCTCGCCGAACGAACTAGCGAACAGCCATACCTGCATCTGGTAAGGCCTGAGGAAAGTGTATAGATAGTTGTATTTATTTACATTTTGAATTTAAAGCCGTTTTATTTAAATAATTACTGGATTCAATGATATATGAATTTAGAATTGTTGATTTCGATTATAATGTGGAGTAAAACACAAGGTTGAGGTTATTTCGAAGATGAACAAGAAAAACAACTCGATGATCAATCTTTATCAAGATAACTATTAATTGCTAAATATTATGTCAGTGTAACAATTATTATTATGATGCATGACTATAATAAAAAAATGTTGATGATCATAATAAACCGAGCTCCCAATTAAAGAAACGACATTGGAGAAAAGAAAATTTGAATTTTTCGAATCTGGTAAGAAATCTCAAAATACTTAATATGTTAATTTCAATCGATATTACCAAATCAAGATAAAAAATTAATATCACTGACAAAGACAAAAATATTAAATAAATTTTTATGATTGGATGATGTATCCGAACGTTTAACATTCGATTTCCACGTTTGATTGATGTTAAATCATACACTAACGATACTACCGGTATCGTCGAAGCGTGTCGTACGCGCACTACACGAGATTCCAATAAGTTTACCATCGCTCCGAACTTTGAGGGATATTTTTCCCTTATAATTGATGTTTGAGGTACTTACTTATAAGTAGTGTTAGGTAATAGTGTCGAGATGTAGATAATTCATACCTATATTTAATAGTCTGCATGTAATTCGGACCTCAAATATATTTTTTCTTTAATATTGGTAATTATCATGAATATTAATTATAATTAAAATACGAAATTTTTCGTGTACACAAACAGTGATCGTCTTTAGGAATTGCTGAAATAATTTTGACGCGAGTATTGTAGAGGCTCCATTTCATATGCTATTATACTTAGTTGAGGAGTAAATATGTACGAAAAATATATTTTTTACAAATTACATTATCATAAACTTATTATTTAACAGAATCCTGCGTAACTTACTCTTTCTTCAACATTCAGGTTATTGATATTGTGTCCCGATGAATACCTGTATAGGTGGTAACTCTACACATTCGTAGAGTGTCGCTGTGTAGAGCTATAGAGTAGAGTCGTTAAGTGGACGGCCGGCGGGCGCCGCGTTACCTCAATTCACTTTCGATTTCGAATTTGACGCGTAAGTTTATAAATGAATTGTTTTGCCAATTTCACGCTCTCTGACCTATGAACCTTTCCATTGCCTCTTCTATATTTAATGTTCTTCTTCGTGAGGTTTTTTTATCAAAAGGTCTTGACAAATTTTCTACTTGAAGGTACGAGGAAATCGCACCCTTAGTGGAAAAAAGGCATAAGATGAAAATTGCAATTTTACAGGATAGCAAAAAAATTGTTAAAATATCAGTAATGAGTCAAATGAATTTGCATTACGATTTCTTGCACAAAATCGTCTAGATTAATTGATAAAAATGATAAAAATAGAAAATAACGACGAGTTCCATCCTTGATAAAATAGCATGCAAATGAAGGGTTACAAAAATAAATTCAGGTAAAAAGTTATAACTATTTATAATTTTTAGACACCATAAGCTTATGCTAATAAAATAATTAAAAGTCTAAGGGTTCCCTATCTTCTGGAATATCCGTGAGTCTCCAGTTCCCGAGCTTGCGGGACCAAATCATTTCTAGAGTGTCTTCTTGCTGTCCAATCTATATATGCTAAGATAACATCATGGAATAGGGTTCAGGCAGTGCCGGCGCCGTGGCTGAGTCACTGCCGCCCCAGGCAAGAATATTGTGTCGCCCACATAAGAAAATCGAAATCGTTTATTAAGAATTTTATTTTTCCTTTTTTTTGTGGCGCCACTGCAAATCTGGCGCCCTAGGCCGTCGCCCAACCTTGCCCCCCGTAACACCGGCTCTGGGTTCAGGTCTTGAGGTGGACGAGAGAACTATATCCTATAAACGTCAATTGCATACAGGTATCTTAAAAATATTTAATCATAATTAAAATATGCTAGTAATAATAGATATGTTTGAGTAATTATTTTTACAACGGCGCGTGCCTATGAGTCATTATTTTGGAAGATTTGTTCTCATTTCTTTTCAGCCGTTTATAAAACTGGTATTTGTAGACTGGTTTTCCACTATATTCTTGACGAACTACTTGAAACTAGTTTCTGCGTATCATCTGTGACCTGTAATACATACCGACAAGGAAAGTAATGCATATTGAATATGTATAATCAATCAGGTGGGCGATATTGTATTACTAATATAAATAAACATAGTTTATTTTTAAATCGCTCTAACGGGGCAAATAACAGTATTTTCTCGTAATGAAGGAGGCATCGCTTTGTTATGGTGCTGTAGTGTATATTTTTATGTAACGAGCAGGCAATCCACCTGATGGTATATGGAAATCAGTAATAACCAAGGCATCACCTATTGCCAACCAAGAAAGATGAGAGAGAAGGAAATAAGAGAGAGAGAGAGAGAGAAAGAACTAGCCTTTTCGTACATCGGGGGGCACAGGGTTGGTTTACTGCAAATAAGTACTGGATACGTAAATACGTTTGTAACGATTAAAGAGTTCTAATATCCGCCTGATTATTCTATCATCAAATTCGGGTAATCAAGTTGAAACTGACATTATGTCGTATTTTCATTGGAGATCAATGATCCCAATTAAGACTGCTATTTTATAAAATAATCGCTTATTCAGAAGAAGTTGAAAAAAAACAGACGGTACCCGTCAGAATCGTTTTTCTCCTTTGATAACGTTGGACAAATTTTCTTCAAAACGTTATGTCCGCATAACCAAACAGTTTAGAAATCGATTAGAATGTAGTGTTGTGCGAATATCACACAACTTGTACATTGTATAAGTATTATATATCTACATACTCGTAATGTACCTAGGTTCTATCTACTTGACATGTTCACATTATTGCAAGTCACGACGATGTTCCGATAGTAATTATTATAAGAAACTCGTCTCACCCAAAGTTAAAAAAATATTATAATATTATTAACCAGATAATCATCACATTAACCTGATTGTATTGTAATAAATGCAGTCCTGGATTTGTCAATAGGCCGTATAGGCCGCGGCCTAGGGGCGGCAGCGTCCTAGGGGCGGCAGATTTCAGAAGAAAATATTATAACTAGATGATTTTGCTATTAAAAAGTGCCGCAACGCAAAAAAATGTAATTCTTGTTTTTACGCATTTTCTTAGTGACCAATTCAGTGTCTTTCTTGCTATGAATGGAAAACTATTATTTTAGAAAGGTACATGGGGCGCGCGCGGGCGGTGGAAATAAACTGGCCTACACTCATAAAAAATATAAATCCGGCACTGAGTGTAAGTAAGGGTAATTATTATGGTATGCAAGGATTAACTAGCAGACCAGCCATCAATAGGTAAGTGGTCACTGTCGCCCATTAACACAGTACTTAACACCAAATGCACTACCGATATATTATCTTCATTATTTTAGTCTTATCGCTATCGAGCTATTGACCACGCCGTAGTCTGCCTAGTTGGTAGTAAATAGTCACTCTCAGCGGATAATTATGATCTGCAGGCCGCAACACAGGGAACCCTTGGGGTAAGCAAGATTGAGCGTTAATTTTTGTATGCAATAAATGAATGTGAAAACGTTCCATAAGGACCACTAAAATAATAGCTTAACATAGGTATCAATATTAAAATCGTCATAATGTATGCCTTTTATATTAGAGGAGTTCCTTCAATTACTCACGGATCCCATCATCAGATCCAAATTTTGATTAACTTGGGACGTACCAATCTGAAAGAGAATATACGAGAATATAAAGAGAATATCAAATAAAAGAAGAATTATCCAAGTCGGTCGATAACTACGTAGTTAGGTATGAGGTAACAACCGAATTGAGAACCTCCTTCTTTTTTGAAGTCTGAAAAAAACTAACGAATACACCTAAAACTATCAAGAATAATTCCATTTTTTTTAACATAAAGATTAAGTATTCCGTACAAACAAGAGTAGGATACTAATAATCGCCTGTAAAGTAATCGACGAATCGACAAATTGATTCTCGATTCGCTCGCCTTGAACCACGTCAATGAGTCAGTGGTCTCGAAGTTCGGATCATTGTTCTTACCAATTGTTGTGCCTGGGAATGTCGTTTATAAGCTCCACGTGAAAGCGCTGTCGAGTACTGTTCTCACCCATCGCTAAACGTCTCCGACTCTCCGTACACGGCTAGTTATCTTTAAATGTATACCCTGTCCACAAATCTTAGAGACTAAATTGACGTTTCATGGGTGCCCAGTTTCGGGCGCAAATTAAATAGTGATGACCATAAACCGGAAAGTAAATCGGAAAAATATTCGCCGCTTTTACGGTGTGTCGAATATTTGTATTAAAAAGTCCCTAAAACTGGTATAAAAATAAGTTTAGGCAACCATATCAAATATAATGATATCCATAATATATTTACCCTAATTAACTGAACTTTTAAAAGTTAAGTTTAAAAGTAAGTAAAGTTTAAAAGTTATTTTACTTACAAGAACGAATATTTGGTTACTACAAACGAATGCGTATATTTTGCATATTATTTCGAGAATGGCTAAGTGTTATTGATACACTACTTCCGTACCAGCGACCATTTGCTTCAAAATTGCATCAACATCAGTGGGATTGAATTAATTTAATTTAAACGATGAAGGATTTAGTAATAATTTAAACACATCAAGAATATTTATAACATAACTTTATTCAGAATCAGACCTAGTGTTATACGTATTACTGTAAAATGTATCATCTGAATCACTACCAACTTCTATTAAAAACTATTTTAATATATAAAAATTGAGATATCCGAAATATCTCATCGACTATATACCCCAGGTAATAAATAAGTTTTAAGTGAAAATAAGTTTTATCATCTTATCAATGATAAAATATTGTTACTAACTGAATGGTTTTTTTATTTAGTTCAAACTTCTTACTATTCTTATGACATGATTTACGATTCAAAAAACCGGAAAAGTAGATCGCACAAATTTAGCTGGTAACATTATTTCGAACTTTGACATTAGCGACTGTCATTTTAGTCTCTAAGATTTGTGGACAGGGTATAACATTATATAGGTAGTAGGTATATTATAATAATCATAGGAGTCAAAGTTGATTAGTTCAAGTGCTAGTAGGTATACTCGTAGTATAGTAATTATAGGAGTCAAAGTTGATAAGTTCAAATGCTTAACAAATTAATTTCACTTAGATCGATAAATATGTCTAACGGAAATAAAGCCTGGTTGGTGGGTGGTGGTTCGGGAAATAATAACAACAGTGGGCGTTTACATCACTTTAGTCAGAAACTCATTTTAACACAGGTTTTACACTGGTTATAATTAAATACGCGATTAGGACTGATTGTCTTCAATTATCCGAGTAACAACCAACAAATAATAGGGCACGACGGCCCAGTGGCCTCCCATCACCCCTTACAGCCACCCCAATGCCTCGCATAATCGTCTGATCCTGTTACTCGTCAATCTGATATCACAATACAATTCACACGTCGCGTTCCGTCTTAAAAGTAACTACGTTCTTGTCTAGGCGTCTGCTCAGCTCGAAGGCTGTATCCAGAATGTCCGTTCGTCGCTGGCAAGTTAATAGCTTTCCTCGGTTCTCCCGCCACGTCACCGCGTGACCAAATGACAGTAGTCAATTCACATAGTGTTGCCATCTTCACAATACGAATACACCTAAGCCTAGCCCGGCTTGATGTTCCATTTTATGATCTCCGACATGTCAATAATTAATGATAAAAACTTACCCTTAATGATACAAAAAGTGTAAATGGATAGATTTTCTTCTCTGTAGTTCAATAAAAATACTACTTCGTTAGTTTTGCAGGATAAATTGTACCTAATAACAACATGGGTCATCAACGAGCTCTACTTAGATAACAATAAAACCTCAATACAATTATCTTGGCCGACTTTTAGTTTGGGTTAGTTTAAGTCGTAAATTCTGCTTCAAGAATCATTTAAAAATAAGTCATTACGCAACTTTAATAGAAACTAAAATGGGTTAGGAAGCAGTTCTTTCTTTCTTCACCCTTTCTTGGACAGCAACGCATCAGTGATGCCTTTGGTGTTGCTGATGTCCATGGGCGACGATAGCCACTTACCACCAGCTGAATCGTCAGCTCGTTTGCCGGCTATATTCATAAAACAATTCTTCTTGCTTATAGATCGATAGGCAAATAACAGCAATTGATCGAAGCAACTTTTAATAACCTCTTAAGGAAAGGAAACGTCTTACGACTAAAATAGATCGTAGTTCCCGGTCATTCGTCAAAGTACTGACAACGTTCAATGTACTTACCATGCTGGTTACGCTATCGATACTTACATAATTTGCATAAAGAAATTTACATTAGGTATTAGCTTCCTGCTGAGAAAATGTTATACATTTAAACGATTTAAAAATGAGGGTAGTTATGGATTTCAAATTTATATTCAAAAAGTTAATTTCTACAGTTTTCAGGAACCTATCTGTAAGTTTAGAATAATATCTATATTTTATCACAAATATAAATGAGACCTTAATGTTATAAATATAGTTAGCGTAGAATTTTACTCATAACGAGATAATTATTGCCAAAAATATAAATACATAGGTACATTCATATCATTACAATGTAAAAAAAGTTACAACTTTTTTTGCAACGACAAAAAAGTTGCCAAACCTTTGAATTTCAACGAACACATTGTGGTGCAATGAAAATATTCAAAACGATAAACAATAATATTATGTGAGGTGTTATAATGTAAACAAAGAGCGGAACTAAGCACATGATGAAAATCGAGTTTTGCGCCCAACCACCGGATAATCGCCGCTGCAATTAGCGCCGTCCCCCCGCGCCTCACCCCGATCTCGCCTTGCCCGCCGCAATACGCGACCGCACCGCGTGCGATAACTTTTTTCATGATATATATTTTTTAATAATTATATGTGAATGCTCAAGCGTTAACAAGCATCAAATTTTTATTTATTTTATTTATTTATTTTGTACACACAAAAACATTTACAGGATAAATAATTTAAGAGACAGTTTGTACAAGGGCACTAGATACTTATTCCTATTAAGAAATCTCTTCCAGTAGGCCCATAAATGGAATAGAGATTTAATGAGGCAAACTCAGTGCGTACCACATAATTAAATACTACTACTACTATTTTTAATGATAATAGGTAGTCATTTTTTACCGGGTGGACCGACCTGAAGAAGATAGCGGGTATCCCCTGGATTTAGAAGGCTTAGGACCGGTCAGAGTGCTGCTTGGCGCATGTTAGGGGAGATCTATGTCCAGTACTCCAGTAGTAAACCTTTAAAGGATTATGGATGGATGGATCGATGGAGTAATGTTTTAATTGCACCGAAGCGTCTCATCTGTAACTAATTTCAAGTTTTTTGGGGTTAACAATTAAACATTCAGTAAAATCGGGAAATGAAATTGAAATCGCAACAAAATAATACGCATCAACAAAATGCGGGTCTGCTTTTTTTTGCCTGCATCGTGTTGGTCACACCACAACCACAAACCTTCAGGTGACTTTTCTTCTCGTTTGACGACTTTTTACTTAAATGTAACGTAAGAAATTTAACTAATGTGTAATATTATGTGTGTGTGTAATATTTAATTTTGATGTTTACTTTCCATTTCGTATTATGAAACATTGAGATGGGTGTAAAAAATTCGTATATCGTAAAGAACATTAGTGAAGTGAACCTTTTGCCCCGAGCAATGACTATTATAATTCACGAATCTTCCAAGCACGACTCTACTGTTGGCTATTAAACAAAATGTCATAGGAAATTACCACGGATTTATATCACATCGTATATAATATTTGTGTCCATAAAATTGTACACGCTATATAAATATGTAACCATAAAATTTGAAATGAAAAAGTTTGAAATATTCGGTTACATGTTTCATATTTGTTGAACGTGCAGCGTTTCTTAATTTTCACATAGATGGGAAAGAAAATGTTTGAGAGATAGTTTTAGACCGATTTAAGCTTAAGGCATACCTAGCATTTGGTAACAGGAAATTTTTACAATGCCTTGCAGAAATGATTAATTGTTATTGTTACGGGGACAGAAAGTTGCTGGAGAAAACCTTACAATGATCAATATGTTATTGTCTACATCCCCTTCTATCATCCCCCCTGGCATGTAAACAAACAAACACCATCAAGAGCTCTAACCTAATAACCAGTGGCGTGCACAAAGTTTTAAGACAGGGTAGGCAGAAAATTTTACTCACCAAAAATACTACACGTTGGTTTTGGTTGAACGCATCTCTATACGATTTTTTCCAATGGTGTGATATTTAGGGGAAGATTCTAAGTGTTTTTCAGATTGTTTATGTGAAAACATAAACACGAGAAATCGCGGGCGGTAGGAAAATTATGAATATCAGCGTAACCGATGTCGTTCCAGACCGTTTTATTATTTGAAAATAGTAGACAACGAAACAAAATAACCGATTACTGTGTATGCAATCTGTCAGCCAATGATATGAATTGAACGATTGAATGATTGATATGATTTGTTTTGTATTGAATTTACGATTGACTTTACCTATATTTTGTATTAATTGCAAATCTGGTGTTGGACGACCTATCTCGATAACTTGTTTTTTTTTCACTGAAAGATAGTTTTGAAAACGCATCATATTTTATTTTCTCAATACATACACCATCTGAACAACTTTCACAGACAATATTATCCATTTTTCACTCTAATAACAATGTTAAAATCCTAAATATCTGATAGCGTAAGTAAGTCACAAACACAACACACATCAAACAATATGGCTACTAATAATATTGATTATTGAAATTACGTAGTAAAAAGGGAAATTTAATACGAAAAAATAATGATGGCCATCTAAATATATAAAATTCAATGAAACAATGTGACTTCTTAAAATATTTGCATTGCATAGCAAACTTTCGTCGGAAATGTTCGGTACGGATCGTAATTTTTCGTGTTAGCTTTAAAGAATAACTAGAAAAAGACACTGGCTTTTCATGCAGTTGTGTGCGTGATTTTTGTCATTGTGTGTCAGCAAAGCCCACGTAGCTATAGGAACGCACACACATAAAAATACGCATGACTTACCACGGAGCACACATACAAAACATTCAGAGACGAATAGTTTGTGTCTTTGCCGTGGCAAAGGCGAGGCAGCGCTAGTGCAGCGCGAATCGATGATGCGAAATTACTTGAACGACCCTTTAAATGTATCGATCTTAATGATAACACCGGCACTCGATAGGTGGAGCTGATTTATGATTTAAGATTTTTATGTTGTTTTGTTTATTGATAAAATAATAGATCTATTATCAGAACTAGGGTAGGCAGTGTCTTTATGAAACGCACGCCACTGCTAATAACCTACCTCATGTGTTACACTGTTACTAATTCATGCGTATAATTTATGAGTTAGTTAAGCATATTTTAAATATCTTATATTATGGACACCGTGTTCTTTTTGATCCATACATTTTGATACTTACAATAATCGTTGGCTTAAATAATTATCATTTAGTTAGAACATATTGTTATAAATACACGAAAACAACCTTGATACATACAAGCATCAATTAGTTATGTGATAGATAATAATCTGTCTATTTATTTGATGTATGGCATCACGTATTCTAGTTACTTACGCTTGTTAATAAGAAGGCCGATTCACGCCTACGTCTCTATCATCGGCGACTTTTAATCATAATCATTAATCTCCAGCAATTAATAGAGTGGCTACGAAGTCACTTATAAAGAAATGAGCGTGACTTGAAGGGCTAAGTGGATACATGTATTGATTGGACAGGTTATCAGCAACTAAATACAGTCGCCCACGAGCCTCCAGTGTCCGTTCACTCTCATTTTCTATTCAAATTACATGGTGCAGGTGCAACCACTTTGATTTATATAATCATGATCGCGCTGATATAATTATAACCAAAATATCAGAGCAACCTTTTCAAAGATCATTGAACTGAAGCGTGAGAATAATTAAAAATAACACCAATTTAGTTCATCACGAAAGTGAAAATAAGTTTCCTGGTAATAAACTAGTTGCCTACGTTTATTGTTTGTAAAATCGAAAGTTGTTGATATTTAGTATGTAAGTAGTAGTATGTAATGCATTATTTTATAAGGTTAAATACGAATTAATTGCTTATAATGCATTCCATAAAATTCATTCGATGTTTTTATTTCAATATATTGCAATATTGACTATACACTAATTTAAATTTTATTTATTTATTTTTATATTATACATACGCCCCAACTCGGAGTCACTAAACGTTACTTAAATCGCTCTTTAGTACAGAATTTGTATGGTGATTCTTTACTACTTTACTAAGGAGATTAAAGTAACCGTTAGTGACTTTGAGTTGGGGCAATAGTAAAGTTGTCTTAAATGTAGTTTGCTGGCAATGTAAATGTTGAAAATAAAAATCTGATTAAAACAATATTTAAAACATTTTTTAAATCATATAGTATTAAAAATTATCTTAGTATGAATACGGTGAGCACTGAAACGACACTGAACGTGCCTGCGAGTAATCGACCTATACCTGCCGATATACATATCGGCATATTTGTACCTACAGGTACAAATACTTTAATGCATGTATGTTGGTACTATGTATAAAGCCTAGGCACATCCTATCAAAGTAAATTGAAGATTAATAGCTGTGACATGTGAATGAAGTTTCGTCACTGCTCAGTCACGACTCTAAATGCTTTCTCTGCTTTTCCCACCCTCGTATTGTTTGCTTTACTTTTAGGATGTCTTTGTTGCCACAATACAAGGCAGGCTCTTTATGATATCTATTGTTTTCTTGTAGGCCTATTAATATTTCGATTTTCAGTCTAATGAGACTTCGTGACACATTACAGTCCTTCAGCCTTTTGTATGTACTGTTGAACATAGGTCTCCTCCAAACACTGATTATTCTAACAGGCCTGGTTTCTAGACAATGTAACAACGAGTCGTTAATATTATATCGATTTTATTATGGCAAACAATTTTTTACGTTTTTGCAATAATTTCAACTAAAATTTACGACAGCAAGAAATTAATGCAATTTTTCTTTGTTAATTCATAAAAACGATGTAATTCATGAGTCGTATCACTGTAGCTAAAGCAATTTAAATAGGTCTATTTTGTCTCGTGTATTATTATAACAGTTTCTTTTTATAATAGGTAATAGGTTTATATCAATTATTGAATGGTATGCACTTAGTCAGGTCAGAAACCCTACAATAGTTGGTATAATTACCATCTCCACACATAGTTAAATTGGTTGTGGTGTGTAAACTAGTATTTATTTTATTATAATTGTGATTTATTATACGTCTTAATATAATTTTGAATGAGTTTAAATTATTTGGCTAACATCATCAAAGTCAATTAATTCAACAAATTTTCCTTTCACATAACTAATCTTTCATTAAATATGTCAGCATATTTATAATTTCTTTTTCAAATTCAAATACCTGAATAGGTACTTACATTGATAAAAATATGTCTTAATATCAATCCGCAACCAGTGATGGTAACTGGGAATTGCCTGCCATTCTTACAATATATTAGCAAAATCGTAATGATAATCTTATGAAACTAAAACAAAGAAATGGCTGAGTATCCCTATTCTACGCTAACCGTTTCACGTTGCCTTGCCCTATGACCCGGGAGAAAACGGTTAGACTTTACTTGAAACTGCATGGAACCAGTAAAGCAAGCGTAGTTCGTAGTGATCTTGGTAAAGTGGGGTAACCCCTAATGACATCGACTCAAAAGCCGAAAGCAGACGTCTAATGAAACGTGTCTTGTCATCATTTATAATCGATGTTTGCTGAGGCTAAAGGTTAACTAATAGAGAACTATTTTAGCAACATTCCTCCGGTTTTTTACCACAGTTTAAAGTTAACATAACTAAGTAGCATATTAAGATATAAAGTATCGTAATAATAAGTAGTTAATACCTATAAATTATAGATTCGACATTGTTCTCATTCCCAATCAGGCTGGTTATTTCATAAGAAATGTGGCTAGTAAAAATCAAACTAAGAAGGCATTTACTAAAGTAAGATTACTATAATGATTAATATGTGGGTAGGTACCATAATAAAATTTTGTGTAAAAGCACAGAAGACATTGATTGACCTTGAAGTGAAAAACTTTTGTCATAGGTAAATCAACTTAACAATTTAACGTACTCAACAACGAATTTTATTTGTCAGATACAAGAAGGTACTGCTGAAAAGGACTTAGACAACTTGTGACGATAAAATAGTTTAGATAAAATTAAATAAGTAAACATATTGTTATTCATATAGTTTCGAATAATAATACCTACTGAAAAAATGTAGGTACTCCAGGGGAACAGTCACGTATTTGTCTTGCAGTAGTTATGCAGTAGTTAAGCAAGTGATAACTAGGCTATCACTGAGTTTGAATTTTACAGTTTAATGTTTAACCAGTCTTAACAATGAGTTAACATAGAGCATCCTGTACATAATTGTAGAGTCTACAGTCCACACTCTACAGTAATCCGCCTGCATTGGTGGAAGTATTAGTGGTTAGCCTGGCTATTTGTTAACCATTTAAAAGTAACCCTGAAATTTTATACTAATAGAAACCTACGCAAGTAACCACACTCGAAAAAATATATATAAATATACAGGGTGGATTTCCCAAGTTTTCCAAGAGAAATTTTCCAAGCGAAAAACGGTCAATGGATCCACGCACATTTGGAAAATTTACCCTGTAAAGGTATATAGAAAATATGTTAGACACCCAAAAGTTTACTAGAAAACATTAGAGAAAACCGTATCGTATCATTAGAGAAAAGCTAATGTCAGAAACGCAAAACCCGTTTCTGACATTAGCTGGTACAAACGCACAGAAACTTACAAAAATTATAATAAAAAAATTGTTTACGTTAATAAATAGGTACACTCAATTATAATTCTTTTAAATAATCTTCTATGGAGCTACAGGCTACTCTTGGTTGTGGATATGCCTGACGAAGACTTCTACCACAAAGCCAGTCTCCGCGATGATATAAGTTTAAAATCATAAAGCCACTATTTAATGTAACTAGCTGTGCCTACCGGTTTCACGCGCGTTAATTTGTGGAACAAACTACTACTAAAAATTATGTTATAGCCTTCCTCGATAAATGGACTATCAAACATAAAAATAATTTTTCAATTCGAACCAATAGTTCCTGAGATTAGCGCGTTCAACCAAACAAACTCTTCAGCTTTATAATATTAGTAAATATACTCGTAGATCCCTTCGGAGCATAATGTACAAAACGCAAAATGAACACAACACGCAAAATGTACAAATCGCAAAATGTACAAAACGCAGAATGAACACAACACGCAAAATGTACAAATCGCAAAATGTGCAACAAGGACTAAGGCCTCTTTCACGACGACACGCAACTTTTTGAAGGTCTTCTCTTTTATGTGGTTTGATGTTTTGGATTTGAGAGTTTGTTACCTTGTCAATTTCTATGCTTAAAAGTACATAGTGACTTCACATATGAAAGAGTGATTTGCATTATGTGGGTTATGTCCAACATGCCAGTTGTTACGTTACAAAGTAAATGTTTAAATGATGAGGCCACTTTCTCTTTGTCGTCCTTTGTTTGGGTTATTGGAGATAAAAACTATTATTAAAGTTTTCCAGTGTATATAATATACTCGTAATATAGCTGTTGGAGTGTGATATAAGATGAAACCTTTTTAGGGTTCTGAAGTATCATCGGAACTCTTATAGTTTCATCATGTCAGTCCGTTCGTCTAACGTTTGAATGATTGAATGAATAAATCAGCGGGACAGATAGTTATTTAAAGCTAAAAGATTTTTGGAAAATAGATCTATTTAATCGATATTTCTTACGTTGTAAGAGGTCCGTTTTCGGAGATGAGTAAAGTTTTGGTTCTTTTGTACTTAAATTAAATAATTAAATTTAAATTAATTTTGTACTTTGTTAAGAAATATCCTCTTCAAAACCATAAAAAAATTATGAATGGACTGTTATGATAAAAATGATAAGCATTGATTTTGTTTTTGCAGGTACGATGTAAAGACGTAACGATAGTTTCACGAAACGAAATGAGGACAGGTCGCTAATCTAATTTAGGTACCTAAAATAAAGGCAAAGCGAACAATGTTGTTTTGACTCATACAAACATTTAAGTAATTGCTCACTGTAATATTCATGAGTTTTATGACGTGTGTTATTATGAATGATCAGTTTACACGAAATAAATTGTTAAGTAGATACAAAATTTTAACTTATTTTGAAGTGACAAATTTGTGCTAGTCTAAACTCCAAACTATCCGATTAAAACAAAATCGTGAGTATTTACCAAAAGTGACAAGACCACGATGTAAATAAATTTGAAACAGGCTCACTATCTTTAATCTTATTTTATAGGTGTAATTAAAGTTAATTGCTTATTCCAGAGAAGGAATCTTGTAGTTGTGTCGAGTGCGTAGTTTTATTTTAATTTTATTGACTTTTAGACGCATACGCGTGGCGCCAACTTGTTTTGGGAAACAAGAGTTGAGAGTGATCTAATCATACTAATATCAATAATTGTGCTCCTTAAAAGTAACTTCGATTTATTAGGTGTCGTCAAATTACACTGAAAATACTGACTACCTTCTCCGATTTCTACCTATCTATGAAAAAAAATCATTGCGTCGAACATGATAGTGTTACCTTAGTACAATACTATGAAATACTTTTATCGTTATACAATAAATAATGTAAAATATACTTACATTACTATATTCTGCTTCATATAAGCAGAAGGGGTATTCTATGGTATTGGTTGTTCAATAATATTCCATTTTAGGGGAAGTAAGCCCAAGACGGGTACCCAGCCCAAAAAGGGTAGGCAATGTGACATCGTCAGATTGAACGCTGGACTCGCTGCGAACAGTGCAACAGTCGCTCCGCACCCCGCTCCATCTGAGGCAGTCATTAAAAAACGAAGCTAGTAGAAACACGTGCGCAGTGACCAAAAATATTTTTTCGTCTGCTTCGATAAAAAATTGCAAGATAAGTTCACATTGATTTTTGCTTTTGCTTAAATGTCTGTCTAATAGTGTTAATTCAGTATCGAAATAAACTTATTCAAGTATATTTTCATACTCAACACACGGATTTAGAGTTCATATTTGAAGGTTATTTTTCGAACAATGCAAACTTCTAGCTAAAAGGCAAAATGGGTAGGGCAAAATGAGTACCTACTCGTTTTGCCCCTTTTTTACGTGGGGAAATCTTCATGGATGCCATGAGCACTATTGGCTATGCCGGACTCCTACCGGCTAAAACCACCACGGGTGTACTCCTCTACACCGTCGGTCAGGATCACGGGTACGCTCTCGCATTCTTCCGCGAGCCTGACAGCGCTGGTCCTTTTTGAGATCCCTTTCTCAGCATGGATCTGGAGTTTAACCATCCCTTTTTCACTACAAGGCACGCGGCTCATACACCGCGCGCACATTCTCGAGGCTTTATTGTACTGACGGCAGACACCGTGTCCACCGTCACGACATCAATTCATGGAGGACGGAGAAGGCCCTGGTAGGCCCTCTTCTGACGTCCTACTTTCCGGCTGCAGATTGGGAGGTTAGATGATATCTCCCTCTCCCTCTCCGCAGATTCTTTCTGCGACATAACCTCCTCGCAGAGGGAAAGTCCCACATCCCAAGACCTCTCGGTTCTGACCATTGCTCTTATTATGGTCAAAAGCGAGAGATCGTCCCCCATTTCTGCGACGAGTTCACGGCGCTTATCTTCCCAGGCTGCGCACACTAACAATGTGTGTTGCGCCGTATCCTCGACGCAGCTGCAATGGTGGCACCTGGTGGTCGGTTCCCTTACTTAGGTACTTTCCGAAACAACTGTGGCGACAGCGCACACACGTCACACGGTGACGTCACGCCGCCCTGAATCACGCTATCGAAGCTTTCTACAATCACTAGTATATATACGAATGCTCCGACAACGACAGTTGGGGCTCGGCCGCCTCCCAGGCAACACACCTCGCCTGGCGGGAGATCTCCCTTTGCCAAACTGGTGACCCTCGACAAGAACACGTCCCTTCTGCGCACCGATAGCGGCAGCAGGCATCACTCCCCCCTCACCTCACCGCTCACATCCGACGGACAGCAGCGACATCTCCCCGCAGTCTCATCACCAGCCACACAGCTCATCGGGTGCATCGCAGCGTATGCCCAAGACGCTTCCTGTGCCCGTTCCGGCTACTGTCCACACGACGGCTCCACTGACGGCTGGAGTGCACTGCACATCACTCGCCCTCTGCATTGGTCGTCTCACCCTCCCATCCCGACTCACCGTGGATAGAGGGCATCCCGTGGACACAGATGGCTGAGCAATCATCGCGGCGCATGGACTGCAAGATGTATCGACCTCCGGTCTGAGCAGGGGGGTGATGTGGCGACAGCGCACACACGTCACACGGTGACGTCACGCCGCCCTGAATCACGCTATCGAAGCTTTCTACAATCACTAGTATATATACGAATGCTCCGACAACGACAGTTGGGGCTCGGCCGCCTCCCAGGCAACACATCTCGCCTGGCGGGAGATCTCCCTTTGCTAAACAACCATGTCCGGTGAGCACCTGTATGAGCCGGACGGTAAACAGCCCATGCCTCCTGTTTAACCAATCCTCCAGGATCGGACGGACAGCCTCGACAGTCCAGCATCCGGCTCTGAGTTCAGTCAGCTGCTTTTTCCACCTTTCAGTCATCGACTGTTGAGCGTGGAACTTCCAGTCTTCCATTTCTCTTTTCGAGGGTACAATACACCGGGCCCGGATCTCATCGCCAATCATATAACGAAGCTTGAGCATCCCGCCAAGACGCACGCTGCCTCGAAGGAGATGGTGCGATATCCTCAAATGACTCCGATAGCCCCTCCGATAGCTCCTCTGAGTTCTTCTATCAGTCATCTCTTCTTCCCATACGGGAGCTCCGTATAAGACCATAGACCGCAACACTCCTAAATAGAGACATCTGCTACTTTCTTTAGGCCCCCCGCATAGAAAAGAATAAAAATAGAAGCAAAGAAAATAAGTATGAATGAATGAAAATTTATTTTAATATAGTAGCAATGGTGCCTGGCTACAATAAAGACTAATTACTACAACTGACTTCAGTGTTATTGGACATTGTTATATTCCTCCTACCCATTTTAGGCCGGCCTTCCGTTTTGCCCGAGGCCAATACCCATTTTAGGCCCCCCCTACGGGCAAAATGAGTTTTTTGAAGGTTTATGTTATTTGCTCATAATAATTTTGCTGGTGTAGTTTTAAGTAATATGACCAAATTTTATCAAACTATATTAAACTCCCTTACACGCATCAACTTAAGTCTTTACAAATTATGTTATTAACATGCTCAAACTTTAATTTTGCCTTAAGGTACCCTTCTTGGGCTTACTTCCCCTACTTTGCACAATGATATTATGTTTCCAGTTTCTCCTAACGTTCACATTAATATTACCAAGTACTTCATCACTACGTAATCAGTAATCATCCTTTCTACATTACTGACAATTCCTTCATATCCATATTTAGTTTTTCTTCATGAAATTTCTTATATGACAACTTCTGCATCGGACAAGCGTTATAGAATAAAGGGGTCCATCCCTGGACCTTCACTGGAGATTCATGGCCTTGCCGACATATTATATACCTAAGAAAAAATAATATAAGTAACAAAAAAACAATAACAAAGAAAGTAAAAGTGATTAACAACATACGCTATCTTACACGATACAATCAATATTTATATTTGTTGTGTCTATGATTAGGTAATCACAACCCTTAGTCTCATGCCTCATTGGGCATTCTCATCTGCCAATCTGTGGTCAAATATGCTTTGGTATATACTTTTTGTTAGTTAGGGGAGGCCTATGTCCAGCAGTGGACCTCCAAGGGCTGATGGATGGATGGATGGATATACTTTTTGTACATAGAATACTTTTAGAAATCCATTATTCCCGATATCTAATACCTTTAAACGAGCAATTCCTGTATATGTATATCAATTTTCTGAATCTCGGAAATGGCTCCAACGATTTTCATAAGTATGCAGGGGGTTTAAATCGGAGCGATAAATCGATCAAGCTAGAATTCATTTTTAGAAAACGTCGTGTTATTCGTGTTTTCAGGCAATGAAAAACTGCTACAATAGACTCTTCCTGACATCTATTGACGAGTAGCAACACAAAGCTACTTCAGTAGATGGCGTTGTTAAGCAATACTAAACCGAGCAAAGCTCGGTCATCCGGGTACTTTCCTCCTTAATCAAGAAGACTTAATTAATTTAAACCCGTTTCCCGTCAGGAAAACCAAAGATAGCTAGGTACTATACTATGTTAACACCACGTACCCACTATCTAATTCTGCAAACTACAATCCAATGAATGAAACGAATTAACGAGTTCTAAATTGGGAAGATACGACTATGAAATCGTAAAGTGTAATCAAGTTCACCCAGTTTTCACTTTTGTGTTTTGTCATGAGAAAGAATATAAGTGTAAGTGTTAAGGTATAGTAAGAAAGCATTGCGTTTTGTTGAGCAATTAAGTAAAAGTGTAGGAGCGTGCGAACAGGTTAAGGCCATTGCTCTTTACAATGACGGATGACCCTTGGTCAGAGAATGCGGCGAGTCAACAATCAGGTTTATTAGTCCTTAAGAATTGGACAAGCTGATGCGTTCTATGGCAGTTCAAAATAGATTAACTATTCAAAGTAACTTTTATAGACATGCAGTGCGTGATATATGTTATATTTAACGGTTATTGTCCAAAATAATGGTTTCAGTGAGCAAATGCTATCCGATTTTTAGCCCAATTCAATCAATTACATTTTAGCCATATTGGGGCGGCTTAGAATGCTAACCCCAATCCCACGCTAGATGGGTGTCGTAAGAGGCGAGTAAATCCGGCCCGCTGGTGGTTGGGCCCCTCGAGGGATTATATTGCTAATATTGATTTTAATTGTTAATTAATACCATTATTGCTATTATTATTTCTCCATGGGGTTCGCCAGGATAGCTACCACCCTTGAGCATGAGTCAGCCGCCAAACGACTCGTCGTGTTCCGGCTGGGCTTGAGAGCCAGTTCTTTCTTTCTTTTTCTTCTCTCTTTCTTGGCTGGCAACGCATCAGTGATGCCTTTAGTGTTGCTGATGTCCATGGGCGACGATATCCACTTACCATCAGATGGATCGTTAGCTCGTTTGCCGGCTATTTCAAAAAAATATCACAACGGTCATGGTACCAGACAAGGGTGAGCGGTTCCTCCATTTGAATGTAGCTGGACTTTGTATTAGCCTTACTGATTCTAACTACCGTACTCGTGCATAATAGTTAGCAGGGAATGTGGACGGCTAGGCTATCCTTCCTCTTTCCAGAATTGACTATGAAAAATTAGAGTATTTAAGAGTTTCAGTTTTTCGATAGCCAGTAACAACCGAGACCCCTTCCTTCTTGATAACTAGGCAATGCCTTCTTCGTAAATTTTTGAAGGATATTATTAATCAGACGTAACATCATACATAAATGTTATTAAGATGTTGATAATGTTAATAAAATGTTAATAATAATAGTAAGTAAAAGAAAATTCCCATTTGACGTTTGATTACGCTGTTTTTTTACTTCTTTAAATCTGTTCCCATGCCAAATTCTTTCGCCACTGCTCGAAACGGATATGAACAATTGAACTAAATTCAAGTAGAAGTAATTTTCACTTTCTGCACGTATTTATTTAAATTATGTGTCTAAACGCGGTAGCCGTCTATAAACACACGCAATTTTCGAAACGTGGACGATACATACGTAATTTCGTTGATATCCTGTGTTCAACCTATACAAGTAATGACATACGAATACCAGAAGCCAAAAATATCGCAAATATATGAAAATTACAATATTCAAGAGTAAACTAGAAATAAAATAATGTTGCTATACATAAAAGATCTTGTGCCACGAATACAATAAACATAATAAGAAGCGAAGAAACAAACATTGAAAAGAAGGTTCTACATACTATACATCTTAGATACAGGTCTATGGGTTTTACAAAATCATTGATAAGTATCACTAAAGTAGTACCTTCTTCCGATAGCGTCTATCGGTATATTTTATGAGAAAAGAGAAAAGTGCAAAGAATGGCAGCTCGTGGGAAGCAGGCACAATGGCTTGGATATGTCACGGCGAGTGTTTCACTATATTTTCTAAGTAATTACAAAAGGAATGTTAAAACCACATAATTAAAATATACGAACATCGAGGTCTAGGTTAGCATTAAAATTTGTCAAGCTGTAGATACATAAATTATAATAGTTAAATTTTAATGAAAAACCTCAAACTGAATCATATACTATTTTCATTTGGTTCTTTGTGCAAAACTAATATAGTGTGAATCGTACACTTTTGTTTGCCTATTAAAAGGAGCAGTAATATATTATTGTAGTAACTGTAATATTGTAGTACCTACCTATTTTTGTAAACTATCTGAAAGATCTTTTCGCTGATAGATAATTCACGTTGGATGATATAGTAATGTCATTCAACGTGAATTGTTTATCTCCATACTTGGAGTCGTGAATAAAATTTTGAGACCTATATTAGAAATATTTATTGAATAAATTCTACTACGAGACCCTACACTATGTACACGTTTGTTCCGGTTCGTAAATATGTCAACTAAATTGTGAAAATTAAACATTACTGTTTTTTTAAATTTCAGATACTTGGAATCCTGCTTGTTACCGTGATTTCAAGATGTGAATGTGAGCCAACAAATGGATACAGTCATAGCAACGCTGCCTCGCAAATCGGAGATCTTCTGAAACCGCCGCCACTGCCACCACTGTCGCCATTAGTTCCTGTACCATTTCATGGCGGGGCAGGAAGAATACAACGCCAAAATTTAGATATCGGATATCATCCTCCTTCTTCGTCGCTTGCCTCCCCTCCCTTTGCTCCTCCAACTGATTTCAAATTTCCAGCACCTTTTTACAAACAGTACAATTTCAATTTCGTACCACCACCTCAACCATTTAGTACAACACCCTCACCATCTATATTTCAAAAAGTGTCCGGTTGGCTGTTCCCTTCCAAAGAAGTTTCTTATGAAACTGGTCTAACAGGTACAAATAGTATAGCGCCATTAAAAAAGGACTGTAATCCTTGCAATTTAGTGCCATGGATCCCAGTGCTGAGATACAAGGTAGGGTCTGAAAGTCAACAGCAGAATATAAGTCCCACATATGGGTCTCCAAGTCCTACAGCTTATGCAACCTTACAAAACATTGGACAATATCGACCTCAAGTTTTAAATACAAACAGTTACGACCAACTGAAGCACAGTTTTTCTACTGGCACACCTCACGAAGTATATGGACCACCTAAGCTATCTAAACAACCTGTTAATACATTAACATCTTTAAGTTCAACCTATGGACCCCCAAGTCCCACACATACTGTAGCAATTTCACAACATAATCCAATAAGTTCTACGTTAACTTTGTCCAGTAATTCTTATAATCTACCAAGTACCTCATATGGCACACCTATTAAAACGATAGCACACCCCAGCTCCTCCTTCGGTTTGCCCAATTCTTTTAATTCATTAGCAAGTTCTACTGTCAAGACACTTACGGACACTTATGGACCTCCTCTTTATGAAAATAATGGCTTTGTGTCTACCACTTATTCACCAATATCACCAAATTATTATCCTGAAGTTTTAAACAAGGAATTACCCAATCAAAGTAATGTTGAAGTACTGAATGACATTAAACCAGCGACAGAGTTAGAATTACCAAATGTTTCTTCTCCAACCGGATTTAAAAATTCGTATGGTGAAATTATAACAAACACATATGCTCTAGATATACCATATTCAGTGTCAGCAACTGCGGCTGAATCAAATAAAATAAAAACGGAAGTACTGCCTTATGATAGCACAAACTTAGTGACGCAAAATATTTCTATTGCCCTTGCAAATCCCGCACCATTTACATTAAATAGAGGTAGAAATATTCACACATTGCAACCTGTCGCTTTACCTAACCTCAGCGTTTCACCGCTGCCACCAATTTTTAATGCACGACCTTTTCGCCCGATACTCAATATTTTACCCTCAAATACGTTTCAAGCTATTAATGTCGTGCAAGATCCGATAAATAATGTAAAAGTGGAAAAAAGCGTTCCAATTTCAGAATTCACACATTCAATAGAATATCCTACTACCGTGATTCAGTCACCTATTATCGATATTGATGCATCAAAGTCTTCATCATCGTCTTCGTCTTCATTCAACCAAACAAAAGGATATAGAAATATTCCGAACAGTTTTGTAATAGATGAAGTAAGAGATATATCTTCACAAGCATCTGAGGATCATATTTCTGCTGCTAAATCACAACCTGATTCTAGTTTTGAGACTACTGGCGCAGACTATGGGAATGATTTATACGAATCAGGTTTACCTATAGGGTTAAGTTTCAAATCACCATTTCCTTCTAATCATAAACCTGATTTTGCTGACTTAAGGGGTGTAAAAGATGAAGATGTAGATAAGTATAGAACTGAAAGTAATTTACAGAATATTGATTCTCCCTTACTGTACCTTAAGCCAAGTGCACCGCATAAAGATTTTGAAAATTTCGTGACCATACCAACTTCCGGAAATGTAAATGAATATGAAATGTACGACGAAATTTCTACAACAACTTTATCACCCCAACAATCTACATTTACAAGTGCGTGGGATGAAAGTAGAACTTATTTCAGAGATTTGTCTCCACCAAGAGAAGAACAAGACAAAGTTAACCGTGGAAAAGTTATACAAATAATAGTCCCATACACTACAGGACAGAAAAGTGATATAGAACCTTGGCCTAAAAATTGGAAATTAAATTCTGAAAAAGATTTTCTGGCCCGAAAAGTTCAGTCTAATACAGAATATTATAGTTTTTCTTCTAGTACTACTACAGAAAACTATAATGTTGAAACTGCAACAGATGTTCCTCAAACGACAGTAATGGAACATATTGAAGAGGATCAACAAAATACTCCAGCGAAACTCAACGATATTTACGATGTCAAAGAACCTCCATTTGACATTATTAAACTTCAACATACTATCGACGACTGGACCGAGCAAGAATATTCAAATTCAAAGTATGTCAGAACTCCTCAAAGAACACGTTCGAGTGAAAACTATGCTAAACAAATTCCTGATGATTATTTCACTACTACCATGAATCCCTTAGCAAGTTACGTTACATCGACTAACAATTATAATTATGATTTTTATGATCATGAAGGGGCAAGTAGTAATCAACATACTGTAACTGATAATAAAAATGGTTCACTAACAAAGTTTCATAAGGAATATAATTCTATAGAAAGAACAAAGAGCGATTATAAAAGTGGCAAGAATGAAGATCCTGATGATATTCAAAAGCTACATATCTACACGGCAGCGTCTTCTTTTCGAACCTCGACCACTACGCTTGCACCATGGAGCGAGATACAGACTTCAATATCTCCCTTGACCAAAGAAAAGGTTTACGTTGTGACTTCTAAACCTTGGCGAGAGAAACCGAAGGCACCTGAATATGAGTACGATGTAGATACCTTTGAATCAAAGAAAACAGAGTTAGATGCCTCTGGCTCAGAATCTGATGATTTACCATTTAAATCGCCAAGATTCTCAGACAGACCTTCTTATGGTTTTCAACCTACGGGTGCTCAAAATCATTTACATTCGGATGCATCGTTATCTTCGAAGGAATGGCATCACAGTAGTAAGTTTTAATTGTATTTGAAAACATGTTCAATTCTCAACTTCTTATGCACATAATATTATTAATTTTCTATTTCTTATTATTTCAGTTAATGACTTGCGAGCTCGCACCCAAAGCGAACACCTATCTTTATTTGAAGGATCTGAACAAAAAGATAACATTTATGTGGAAGAGGTCTTTATCACTTTTATGCACTAATTTTCTCACAAATAAGTATTTATTTTCCTCTAGGATAACTTCACTCTTTTCATTTATTACTTTTGCACACTTTGTTTTAATTTCATTATCATAAGTTTTTTTTAATAGAAATAGCCAGCAAACGAGCTGACGATTCACCTAATGGTAAGTGGCTATCGTCGCCAATGGATATCAGCAACACCAAAGGCATCACTGATGCGTTGCCAGCTAAGAAATAGAGAAGAAAAAGAAAGAAAGAAAGAACTGGCTCTCAAGCCCCCAGCCGGAACACGACGAGTCGTTTGGCGGCTGACTCATGCTCAAGGGTGGTAGCTATCCAGGTGAATCCCATGGAAAAAAATGGTATTAATTAAAAATTTAAATCAATATTACCAATATAATCCCTATCACCTTATCACCAGCGGGCCGGATTTAGTCGCCTCTTATGACACCCATCCGGCGTGGGATTGGAGTTAGTATTCTAAGTCACCCCAATACGGCGTAATTTTATAATATTTATATTTAATATTATTATTGTCTTTCAACTGAAATATTATAGATGGCGAGAAATACTAACAAATGAGTCAAAATGATGTGACTTAATATATCTATAAATCAATAAAAAACATTTTTACTTTGCACTTAGCGTTACGAAGTACGAAAAAGTAAAATATATATTTTGTAAACTAATAAATAATTTAAAATATGATGTATATTTAAGATCTGCGGAAAATTCGTCGAAAAAAATTCATCGAATTACAATTCGTAAACACAATTCACCGAATAACAATTCGTCGAATAACAATTATTAGTCAAATCAAAATTGATATTTAAAGTTCATTGGAATATCCAGATTAATCCTGTAAATATTTCACTTGTAGAGTATTCATAAACTGATGTATGTAGGTATTAGGTACATATATTTAAAAAATATAAATTTTATTCACTCTCGGTATAAATCGAAATAATTGAAGGAATTGTCCTAAAATTATTATAACACTACGTACAATCTGTCATAAGCATGAAGCGGAAGTTTTACATTATTTTTTTTAATTTTAGGATACAGCCACTCCAAAGACAACTTAGTAAATAAGGATGCTCAAGAAGATATAATTGAAAAAGATTACAGTGAATACTAAGACGATCTGTATTTGTTTGCGTTCCAGACTTTTGACGTCACCAATGACGTGTATTTCAGTGATTAAATATATAAATTACTAAGGACTGATATTGTTTAAGTAACAGTGAGAACTATAATGGATCGAAGTGGTGTATAAGTGGTTTTAAGTTTTACAGACAAAGTAATGTTTTTGTAATGACTATATGTGTATGTGATGTGTAAAATATGTATATCTACATTATAACATATAAATATCTAGCTATGCCTAGAGAACAATAATTCTTCCTCATAATTTTGTAAAAGCAAAAATATTAAAACCTTAGTTTTTGAAGTCAGATATCTAAGTAACAATAATTATGTTCTTCGTTTCATTAGGCCAATTAATTATTATATTTTTAATGGATATAATTTCGTTTGTGATAATTTACTGTAATTATATACAAGACAAATGGACGAATGTAATGAAACTAATGAGGGACACTATTATATTATTCTTATTACTGAAGAATAGCAGGCAAAAGGGTACATATTTCTTCTTTAAAAATCTTAATATTTATTCCGTTATGATATATCGTAAGATTTTTGTAGAGATGAACCAAAGCTGGGATTTAATCAGCCTTCTAGATTAGTTTAAAATTTATTACTTTATATAGGCACATATTTACTAATTTACTTAGCTATTTAATAATTGGAGTTTCCCAACCAGCACGTTTAAGGTGCGCAACATGGGTATATAAACTTGAAAAGTGCGAGTTAAACGCGTTTTAAGAGGGTTCCGTACGATGATTATGTATTTACCATCATTTTGAATAAAAATGAATAAAATAATTCATTTTTGCCCTTTTTTGTAAGACTTGTGTTAAATAAAGTATGAACAGTATTACAGTGACTTGTTAAAAAAATTAAGACTAGACTGTTTTCAATAAATTGTTTACCTATTTTGTAATCTTCAATTAAAATTTAAAAAGCCCCCGACAGTTCTATTTACACTAAACATAGCTATGAAAGCTCTCGATTATGTCCTTTCATACAAAAAATAAACTAGATAAAATCGGTTCATCCGTTTGAAAGCTAGGATGCCATAGACAGACATACAGATCCACAGATAATACAGACACGTCAAACTTATAACACCCCTCTTGTTCGTTAAAAAAGTTAAAAAGATCGTTTAAAGGTCGCTGCATACATAACGTGGACGGGGCATAGTAAAATAAATATAATTTGCGTGCCCCGTTCCCGTCTTGTGCGTGCCTCCTCCGTGGCGTATATGCGCTATTGTTTCCATTTTCTATGAAACGATGATTCCAAAATTTCACGTCCCGTCCCGTACGGGGTAAAAACACGTTACGTATGCATCGACCTTAACTATAACTTAATTATAAAATCTTTAGAGTAAGTACTTATTATAGTTTTGATTTGTCACTATGCAAGATTTGGTTTTTTAATGGTTGTCCCCAAAACGCCAAGTGTTATACGTACATCTTTAAAATAAAGGTTGGGAACCACTGTTTATTACACTTTTGGTATCCAAATGTGATTTTCTTGATAATAGTAATTGTGAAATTATTATGTGTAAATAATGATAGAGATACTGTAAATATACATTCTACTATTTTAGGTTAATAATAGTTATATAACCTACTTGCATAAAGTTAAGATAAGATTACAAAATAATAATGAAATCTGTAAATAATTGAAAGTCATTTTGTACCATATTAAAATGAAAATACATTTAATTGTACATTTTGATACCTTATCTAGTAGGCACATACTTATATATGATACATTTATTTTATACAAATATACAATAAATCTTTGAACTATGTGGTTGTTTGTTTTGAATTCCTATTCCTTAGTCTGTGGATTAGGAACTCTGTGCTCCAACTTATTATACAAAGAAGAGTTACAAAATTTATAACTATAATAGGTATCCTGTAAGAACCCGACACGTCTCGAATTTTACCTGGAAGAAGACAAAAGATCTTAATTAGTTCATACCTATACCTAATAATTTAAGAGTAGGTAATTATAACTTAAACTTTTTGGGCTGGTGCTTCCAAATGCCACCTGTCAGCATTGGAATCAATAGAGAGGCGTGCTAAGAGGCTTATTGGTAACCTTAGACCAATTTGCAGAGCCTCGAGCACAGAGGCAGAGTAGCCAGCCTCTCGGTATTCTACAGAATACATTTTGGAGAGTGTGCAGGAACTATAATAGGCACATGATTGGATTCCCCCATCCCCTTTATCGAATAACCCGATGCACGGCGTGTATTCCTTCGTCGTTAACATCCCTTCTATACGGACGACGGGCTTCGCTTCATCTTTTATTATGCGCACAACGAAGGAATGGAATAAATTGCCCGCGTCGGTCTTTTCGCTCGATTATAATGTAAGTGTCTTCAAGGCAAGAGTGAATATTCTTTTACTACGTTATTGTGTTTTACCATCTATGACTACATCGCCACACTTACCATCAGGTGCGATTTTAGTCAAGCATTAAGTTATATGGTAAGTATAAAAAAAGCAGAATCAAGAACGAGCAAATGAGCCGAGTAGACATTTTTGATTGTCTACGTTCTACTACTACCAGTGCCGGATTTATATTTTTTATGAGTGTAGGCCAATCTATTTCCGCCGCCCCATGTACCTTTCTAAAAAATAATTTTCCATTCATAGTAAAGAAGGCACTGAATTAATCACTAAGAAAGTGCGTAAAAAAACAAGAATCACAATTTTTTGCGACACTTTTTGAAAGCAAAATCATCTACCTAATAATTATATCATCTCCTGAAATCTGCCGCCCCTAGGACGCTGCCGCCCCTAGGCCGCGGCCTATACGGCCTATTGACAAATCCAGGACTGACTACTACCTACTTCTACTTTTTTACTTCTTTAGTAATGTGACACTACACCACATACGCAAGTAATTGTATTAAAGGTTAGGTACCTTTAATGTAATTTTATTGTTCTAGATAAAAATATTGGTCTTAATAAATCCATCCCAATATTGTGTCGTCATAATAATATGTTTATAATCCTCACATATGCTTTCCATTGTTTAAATTAAGTAGGTGGAAAATTTCAATATATTTAGGACTACGACTTATTGTTTTAAGAATGCAAGAAAATGTTTAAGCAAATTAAACGACGATAACATAATACAAAGATAATGCATTGAGATAAGATATATTTTTTCATACCTAATAACGATCCGATAGTTATAATGACAATTCCATTGAAGAACATCTGTATGCCCGAAGCGAATGGCAGTCTTTCAAGAGGAACGTAGCTTGGTATGACAATATTCATGTATACTGTCCTTACACCTTTGGTCACACCTATAGCAAGTGCTACAAATAGCATTCCAGTAAATGATGTGGTAAACAGCATTACTGAAATAACGTTAAAATACCTGTAATATTATTATTATCCCTGTAATATTATTTTAAATATTAAAACAAAAATCACATTTTAATAATGATTCAATGAAAGTAATAAGGAGAAACTAATTGTAGTTATTGTTAGATTATCTTGTCATATCATAGCTATAAAATTGATAAGACGAAATATAACTAGGTGAACATTTCAATGATAACGTAGTGGGCATAAACAGCAGCAGCTCAAATGCGAATCGCTTCGCCTACAATGTTTAACCGAAATATAGTAGATTGTTTACTATAATGAATATAATTAACATGGAAGAGAAAAGAAAAAAAGATAAAGCTACAAAAAGGACTATTTTCCATGAATATAATAAAATCAATAAACTTCATCTTTAGTTGAATGTTCATGTTTTCAGATGTGCATATTTTCTTATTGTGAAATTGTTATTGCATAAATATGTTGCAATGTCAAATCTGGAATAATTTTGTGTACAGTACAAACGTCGCGTATCGGTTCGATAATACTGTAATAATACGGATGGAAGAAGTTTATTGTACTTACCAGTTCTAACGAAGATAATTAATACCAGGCTGATTATGTACATAAAGCGTGGCGACTTGTGACACCATTCTCCAATAAAAGGCGCAACTAAACGGAATAAAGTATCTGAAAATCCTATAACAGCCATGAGCTTTGCGATTTGTGATGTTTCAAATTGTAACATATCTTTCAAAATCAATGGGAACAACAAGGAAAAGTTTGTTTCTACACATGAAGCCATCGATAATCCAAATAATATATTCACAAAAATTGGATCACTCAGCAATGTCAAATCAAAAAAATCGATAAATTTTTTTAGACTACTTTTAGATTTTTCTTTGCTGTCTTCGTGCGTGTTATTTTGCTTGTTAATATGGTTTTTGCCATCAGGTTCATTAAATATATTAATAGAACTTCCCAGATTAATTTCTTGAGATTCCCACCATTTGTACCTAGATTCGGTTGACGGCGAATCATTAGTTTTTTTGCGTAAATCAGGATGAGACACAGCGTTCCTTACTGCTGGGTTCGCATCATTTAAAAGGGTGTGCATAGAGTGGCTTTTGGGAGGTGGTATGCTACTTTCAATCGACTCTTCCAGTCGAGGCAACGACTGCAAATCTGAAATAACCAAAATTAACACTTTAAAGCTAAATATTTCGTAAACGAACCCCTATATCCAAAAATGGTCTTAGAAGACCATAATGTTTTTAAAAGACATTTTCAACGATACTGAACAGCAGTTTCGATACTGTACATTAGGGAACATACCAAAACCACGTGCCTCATTTAGGGGAGGGAGGGGGGTCTTCAAAACACCACGATTGGTCACAGAGGGGAGGGGGGGGGGGTTTAGGTTTTTGTCACGTAGTCAATATTTAAGCAACCATTGCGCCACAAAGTCGTCAAATATAAGCAAAATTATTATTTTTTAACTCTGTTTTTGTAAAAAAGTATTGAAAACCGTATTTATCAATTACCACGTGAAAACTAGGGGGGAGGGGGGGGGGTCTTCTCATATACTACGGATGGTCACGAAGGGGGAGGAGGGGGGTAAAAAGTTGGAAAAAATGGGTTACGTGGTTTTGGTATTTTCCCTTATGGGTTACGTAACGAAAAAAAATTCATCCTCACGTTATCTGTAGCGGAGGTAACGTGAAAAAAAAATGTTTCAATATTTTATTCTACGGTTTTGGAGTTTTAATAAATGACTTAGGGTCTTGGCGCTATGCTTCGGACAGACGGACGAACTGATGGATGGATGGACGGATGGACGGATGGACAAACGGACGAACGGATGGACAGACGGACATGACGAAACTATAAGGGCTCCGATTTTCCTTCAGAACTCTAAAAACGACACTAGAATAAAATAATTGGTGGAGTGCCTGGATGAAACATGAAAACCTCGGATTTCTGTTACAGTGAATGAAATTTTATAGTTTAAAGTGGAATGTTTAGCTTATAATGTATACAATAAAGTTTACCTAATTAAAAATTGTGATCTCGATTAAAAAATTATTTTAAAAGAAAATTGGGTGTTTTTTCTTTTAGCCCATACCCCTGATTGATCTGAATTCTGTTATTGTATCTATGCATTAAAGTACATTGAAAATACACCCAATTTTCTTTTAAACATTTTTTTAAATCGAGATCACAATTTTTAAATAGGTAAACTTTTTTGTTGTACATATATTATAAGCTAAACATTCCACTTTAAATTATAAAATTTCATTAACTGTAACAAAAGTCCGAGGTCAAAGCCCCCAGGCACTCAACAAAACAGTTTGTTTAAGTAAAATTGATATGCTGTTTAAATATTTTTTATCATTATAAATTGCAAGTATTCAGAAGTACTTAGAAATACTCGTACTTAATTATCTTTTATCTTTACGTAACATTTGACTGACGAGATAAGGGGGCGAATGAAAAATGGGATTTTGTGTTATTTGAGTTTATAAAAATTTATAATGATGCTTAATGCTTCAGGATATTCAAATCGCGTGTGGTCAAAATTCCACCAATTGTGGATTGAGATATAATGAAACTCAACTAATTTATTTAAATGGAATTTATTCGCATGCATATTCTCAAGTTAAGAAAAGTAAAAAATATCCTTTTTACGTGATATTAATTTTATTTCTGTTGACTTATTAAAGCTCTTATTAGAGCAAGTGCGGAGAAAAGGCAAAAATATCAAGCTCAGATTAGGTACTTAGTGCAGAGACTAATGTTAAACATTATTTCATTTAATTAGTGAAAACGGTTCCCAGAGTGAAGAAGTAGTTAATTATTGAGAACATATTCATAATGCTGGCCATGCACGATCAACTATACTTGTCAAGTTTGCATTGGATCCAGTAAACTTGACGGTACTTGACGGACGGACTTGTTAGTTGTTGTAACACAGGACTACACTGCACTATGTCACAAGAGAAATACAAGAGAAGATGATACTCTTTAATAAAATAGTGAACCATTTAATTATGCGTATATTTACCCGTATGTTTGGAGGAAGTGGTTACACTGCCGTTAACTGGTGCTATATTAGAATCCTTATTTAAGGGTATCTCTTCTTCCGTAGGTGTAGGCTTTTTGAGATACCATTTGGCTGGTCTTAATAAACAAGCCGCCAAAAGAGAATGGAGGCATATTGCACTTAAAATCATAATAGCATATCTCCACCCATAAGCATACAAAAGAGCACTCATTAGTAGAGGCATGTAAATAGTTCCAAGACCCGTGATTGACATTCCTAATCCAATAGCTCTTCCTCTTTTCTCTCTAAAAAAGGAATTAATCGCCAGTGAAAAAGCAGCCATAACTGCTGCAATGCCAGTTGCTGAAAAAAAATGGAGAAAAATAAATACACAACATAAAACAATAATCAGTAAATAAAATATTGAAGGAAATACACTTACAATTTATAATGCTGTAAGATAATATAAACAACCAAAAACTGTTAGATAGTGCTGTTAGGAATAGTCCAGTTGAAATAAGTATTGCCCCAAATACTGCCACTTTTCTGTATCCAAACCGTCGTAACACCGGACCTCCGAAGAAGGAGAGCAGCATACCCAAACCATGATTTAATATTATGACAAGGGTTCCTTGCGTTGCAGATAGACCCGTATCCTCAAAGGCTTCTTGGAATATAAGACCAAATCCAGCAATTAGAGGAAGCACCACAACCTACAATGTGAATAAAAATATAAATTAACATCATAACATTAAGTATCGCACTGAAATGATTGGTGAACGACCTACGTTAATATAAAAGGAGTGGCGTAGGCCCAACTTGAACTTTAGTCGGGTATTAGTTAAGGGGCTAATCAATAAACAAATTGTGGAAAAATTAATTAAACATATGACTTTATCTGTTGGGACAGACTTTGTTATAAAAAATATCAATATCCTGTTAAATAAAAGCAACATTTGGGTAAATTATAAAAAAGTCAAAAGATCTGAGGTGAAATACAGTGGATGATGGACCTCCATTACAAATTTTTCATTACGATTTCATTCCAAGTTGAGTCAACCTTTTCTGTCAGTGCAGCCTGCTAAATGACGACGTTAGCGTTATGTCCCTTCTATTGGAGCTCGCTGGGTTCTGTATCTCTGTTAAATTTTGGCGATGGACTTTGAAATAAGATTATTTCCAGCCTGGTTTACTAACACTCTCCATCTAAAGGTCATCAAATATAATGTACAGATCTAAACCAATGGTTTCATAGCGTTCTCAATGATCGGCTCCACATTGGTAATTATCCTGTTGATACTGATTTACGAGCGGCAGTGAACATTTACCATCAGGTGGTCCATTTGTGCGTTTACTGTCTATTGACATGAAATACTTAAAACACTCACATTGTAGGAAACTTACGTTGTTTAGAGCGTACGCGAAGGTCACGACCCATCCGTACCCTCCATCTGGAGGAATTTTGTTTGTCTTTGCACTAGACATCATCTGGTTGTAATATTCACGTAAAATCTTTTACACATACTCTCAAAACAAACACGAAACATGTAATTACACACACTATTTATAGAATCACAAATGTTTCACTTCCAATCTTCTTTTTTTCATTTCCGATCAATGACATAGTTTTGTGTCAATTGCACCGGTAGTTAAATTTCCTGATATTTCTTCAGCTGTTGCTGGAGTATTCATAGAGGCTAACAATAGGTCACCGGTAACGCGTCAGAAGGTCTCTGAGCCCGTATGTACTCTGAGTTCGGTGCTACCGAAGCATGTACATTCATACATGTTATCGCTTTGACTTTAATTTATTATCAACTGAGGACTTTTATTAGCCAACATTCATATTTATTTAAGCAGTATCTAGATCAGTATTCTTATGTTAATTAAAAATTAAGATTGTTCAAGTCAAGATAATTATGTTATCTTAGGTGATATCAATGCAATTGGTTCTGGATACGTACAAAAAATATGAGGCTTTAGATAAATTATTGGAATCAAGCTATAAAGTTACCACAATGATTAATGTACGTTTTAATAAGATATTTAATCTTTATAAGTAGCAACAAAATCCACAGTTAATGACATAATTTGGATGCTGATAACTATCTTTAAACAGAACAATATGGCTTGGCTTTGGAAATAATCATCCAGGTCAGGCCCCTTTAAATTGCCGAGAAAGCGATTTGAGCATTGCAAGAAGTCTATATAGGACACCTGATCACTCAGCTTTCGATCAAGACCATCTGGCAAGCCAGATGAAGCTCCTAGATGAGAGACCAAGAAAATTAATTAATAGAACTCCTAGAATGAAGTCATTTGGACGCTGCGTATCCAAGGTACCGATGCGTTGAAATGATGAATCCTAGTGCGCTGGATGACTGCTACTAGTGATACTCCGACGCTACTCCTTACTTACATATACTTATGCATGTTTTTTAATGTAAAAATCTGACCACGAGGAGATGAGTCACCTGATGGTAAGTGGTCATCGTCGCCTATGGACATCTCTGTAGTACCAAAGGCATCACCGATGCTTTGCGGGACAACAAAGAAAGATAAGAAAGAATGAATTAGAAGTTGGGTATCGTTTGAAGATTTTCCTTTTAATAATGCAGACATTTACATCGATTATAAGATACTTGAATTTGAATTTGTCTGTTTAGTCAGGAAGGGGATGAAGTTAATCCTAATCTCATTTGTGGCTGATGGTAAGATTCTTGGCCTAAAATATACCTACAAGTGTGAAGTAACGCGCAATCGCTCCGCTTCGGAAATCCTCTCTGGACAGTATCTGTCCTAACCATATGAATTAGATTAGAAAGATTAGGTCTAATAATATAAATATTTACTATTACTTTGTATTCAAATTATTTTACTAGCAACTGATAAAACTCATTGAAATGTCCGCATTTTAAGCCTTAAAGCACAAGTATTTATAATAAAATTTAAACCAATGTGAACTAATTTTTAATGTTGTTGTATTGGGCTACGTTGATATTACTGATACCCTTTGGCAGGCGTTTGACTTTGATATTGATACAGAAATATAGAATAACATAATTATGAATTAAATAGTTATTTGTTCGTTGTAATAGTTTATTTCGAAGAAACTGTGTATATATGATAATGTACCTACACTAACAATAAGCATAATTATTAGTTATTCTTACTTTTTAAAGCGAGAGTTCGGGTAGGAGGAGAACTTTCCGACAATTTCGCAGTGATTACCAGATTAAAACAAGATAATGCCTTGTCAGCTATGCTTTTTAACCTAGTTCTGGAGTGAGTCCTGTACAAAGTGATCGCGCTGGACTAAAGAGTAGAACTAAAAGGTACACAAGGTGATGATATAAGATATATAGATATAAGATGATCTGGCGCTATTGGGGGAAAGCTGTGAAGAAGTCGTGGAGGCAAGCACTTATGATTAACCAGAACAAAACTGAGTATCTCCACATGAAGAGGTGTAAAAACATCATTCATGTGGAATAAATGGGAGAGGATTGTGCCAAGAAAAAGGTAAGTATATTTAGGACGACCAAATGGCTGACGTCCAGTGGGTCATCCGAAATGTTGCTGGAAAAATAGGGTATAGGTCTGCACGAACTCAGTGGCAACTCAGGAACTGGCAAGAGACGGCCCAGGACAGACAGAAAAATGGCGGACGCTCGTATCGCAGACTAAGATCCACTTCGGTAGGTAGTAAGTTAGTTCTTTTTATAATTATCATACCAGGCTTTAAGCTGCTTGCAATATATTTAGGTAATCGTCTTTTTCAATATCAAATCTACACAGATCTTGCAGATTTGGTTCGTACCTGTGTGGAATATGTGTAGCTCAAATTCGTTTTTTTAGTTTCCCTTTCCCTTTTGTATGTAGGTAACTAGTCAGGCAGGAAAAACCCTACCACATTTGATAAATAATCATTAGTTTACCACTTTTGTTGTTTACTTATAAAAATGGTTTAGTCACCAAATCACTCGCGACTCGCAAGGTCTTTGCTAGATTAGTAATTAGCCAACATGAAAAGTACAGCGCAAACAATAGTTAGGTACAGATTAATTTAGATCAAGAGTAATAAGACTGACTTATGCAACAAAGGCACTAACTACCTAGCTACCTACTAAGCAAAGCAAAGCAACAACCCATAATTGTCCCACTGCTGGGCTCGGGGTCTCCTCTCATAATGTGAGGGATACAGGCCATAGTCTACCACGCTGGCCAAGTGCGGATTGGTAGACTTCACACACCTTTGAGAACATTATGGAGAACTCTCAGGTGTGCAGGTTTCCTCACGATGTTTTCCTTCACCGAAGCAGGTGATAATTAACTTGTAATACGCACATAATATTTGAAAATTAGAGGTGCGTGCCAGGATTTGAACCCGGGCCCCCGCGTTCGGGAGACCAACGTTCTAACCACTAGGCTATCACTGCTCTCACTGCCTACTAACTGCATGAAATTTTGAAATTTGTGAAGTTTTAGTACTAAATTCATTTAACAGCAATGTAATGCAAATGCACCTAGCATTTACAGTGAAACCTCATAATTTTATTACCTTCTTACTCTCTTGCAGTAACTAAAGAAGCACACTGAATACACAACATTGAGTTACTTCGTGTTTGCTATACTGAAGAGTCAGGCACTAACGAGAAAATTATTTGAATAAAAATAATGCCGTTTTGTTTGAATTCATAAATCTACAGTTATGTTCATATGACGTAAATTTTCAAAAAGTATGTTTATATTATGACAATTCACCTTATTTTTTACTGGTATAAAAAGATGAATTTCATAAATGTATTGCTCTAAATAATTATCTGTACAAACACTGTACAAAACAAGAAACGACGTAACAAAATTTATTTAACATTTTTAACATCACTTGTGTAAAAAGTAACGCGCCACGTTGAATCATAAAACAAATATACACTCACAAATTCTTATATTATCACTGCACTGCACAGTTATCAAAATTAAAGAAACAATGAGTAAAAACATTGACGAATAACAACCTCATATCTGGCACACGTGTGACATTTTTCCGTAAATTTAGTGCACGTCCTACTGCCGTAAATTTACGTTTGTACTCTTTATAATCAGTTTGACCCCCGTCAGTACGTTGACACACACGGTCTTTGGCCATTGGTTAATCTACATCATTGTTAATAGCCAATGCCTTTGTTCACTAATATGCCGCATTACCCTAATACATTTAACATGCGCATTTTATTTTTCACCAAAAATCATGCTTTTATCTCAGTCTCAGTCTTAGTCTCCATTTTTTGCCTCCGCATTGTGAAGTACTTCTCTAAGCCCCATGAAAATGCAGTGAGCCATGTGAATATATTCAAGCAGTGTAGAGTTACTGTTAAAGAAGCGGTATCCTTTATCCAACCTGCAATAAATATCATAATGATTTTAATACCATAATCCCACTAACCTACACTGGCAAATTTGGCTAATAATATATTATCAGTAAAACTCAAGATAAAACTAAGGTAGATACAGCTATCCTACCTGACAATAAATGCACAACATTTATTACAATATCTAATGGCATTATTAAAATACAATAACAATAACTTTTAGATAGGTAAAAATAATACCATTTATTTTATTTGCTGATTGTAACAATAAAAAACATGGCCAAAGAGATCATACATTGGATGTGATCATTAAGCATAAATGGGTAATTATTTTGCACAGCTTGCAAAATCAGTAGTGATTGAATAATTCACGGAATAATATCAAACGTGTGTGTGTTTTTTCATGTGGCTTTAATAACACTGCGTATGATATTGAAATCTATTGACCTTTATTTATATTTTACTAAGCATTAATGCTTCACCAATTGATTTCAAGTTTTAACAATATTTTCTGTTTACTGAAAAATCACTTGCGACACTTCATGATTACAACCTGTATACATATAACCCTCAAATGACTTTAGGAGTGACAGACATTTGCAAGTGTTCACAATGTTAAAACCTGTTGATGAACATAGAATAGATATCGCAAATAATATTCAAGGAACACTGGCATATATGAATTAATAATAAGTTATCGTCCTGAAGCAGTTATTCAACATTCAGTATTGAAATTGTAGAGTTAAATATTTAAGTATTATCTTACCGACAATAGGTCCAAGCGTCATATACACAATCCCCGCTGTAAGAAGCTGAATACCAGTTGCACCGGGAAGTTTATGGAGAGGTACATGAGTTGGGATTACCAAAGCCATGAAAACTGTTCGTAATCCCTTCCCAAAACCAATCATTACTGCTACAAGAAGCACCACAGAATATGTTTGAGAATAGGCCAGGACTGCAAAAAAATTTTTAATGGGGAACATTAAACTTCAGAAATTAAAAATTAACTAAGTACTCAATAATAAAAAATATTATGGAATATTGCTTTTACCTACTCTTCCCATCGCCATTGTCATCACCCCGAAGAGAAAGAAGGAATTGTTTTCCCATCCAATTTTGCCGGCCACGAATGGCACGCAAAATCTCACAGAAATATCGACTCCAGCTAGGAGAGACATAAACAGCGCCACTTGAGGTTTTGTTAATCCGTAATCTCCCAGAATAAACGGTGTCAAAACTGAGAAATTCAGTTCATTAAAATTTGCCAAAGTTATACCTAACATCAAATTAATGAATGTAAAATCTTTAAGTAGGTCTAAATCAAAAAAGAATGCAATTTTTTGGCAAAGTGTTAAATTCTCTTCGTTTTCTTCTTTTTCATCTTTATCCGCTTCCTCATTTTCTTCAAACACATTGTCTTCTAAGGGGGTATTATTTACTAGTAATTTAATTTTTTCCGACTTAGTTTCTTCATTTTCTTTTAGGTATTCTTCTAATTTTAAAGACGCCTGTTTAAGAACTTCACTTTCATAATTAAAATTATTAGACTTTCTTCTATGTCTTGTGCGATACGATTGATTACTATGATTATCCTTCAAGTATTTCCTTTCTTCGTATTCTTCCTGATTTTTAAACGATACATTACTATGATTATCTTTTGTATATTTTTCTCCGTACTGACCATCCATTTTGAAAGATTTTAAACTCTTTCTGCCTGCAAACTGTTTTTCTGCTTTACTTGCTATGTCTTTCGCCTTTTCTGGATCAATCTTTTCAACGACTGCTTTTTCATCTGCTTTTAAATCTTGCGGAGCTTTAAGGGTGGGACAATCTTCTATTTCTGATTCTGGAATCTGAGTATCTAAAGTTATTGAAGTTTTTCTTTTGGGTTTCAAAGGTTCTCGCTCATGAGCAAGTGATCCTAAGTTCGCAGAGGAATTCTTCTTTGATTCATTTAAATATAGTGTTGATGATTTTCGTGATCGATTTTCTAACAAATTGGTCATGGAGGGTTTTTTAGAATTTAGACGAGAAGCTCGATTGGATCCATCTCTTGAAGATATTCTGCTTCTAGACTGCCTAGATTGACTGAAATAACCATCGTTAGCTCGTAACATCATGGGAACTCCAGGATCAGTTATTTCGTAACCTGGATTTTCCGGATCATCTTCATTATAAAGGTACTGACTCGAAAATACGCTAATATTTTTCAACTTGTTACTAAAATATCCACTTTCACTACCCTTTTTATCATTTATTAAATTTGAATCAGGTTTATCCGTTATAATTACTTTATCTTCAGTGTCTTTTATTTCCGGTGATTTAGAATGCCATTCTACTGGCTGCAATAGAAGTGCACATGCTATTGCGTGTAATGAAAGTCCACTTAGAATGAGTACAGTAGCACTTTCCCCAAAAATTGCAAATAATACCGTTATGACTTGCGGCCAAATGATAGGCCCAAGGCCTGTTGTTGTCCAAGAAAGACCGGTAGCCAATCTTCTCCTGTTTTTCCAATAAGTGTTGAGTGCCAAGGCATTTGCAGAGCTACTGATACCATATCCAGCTCCTAAAATTGATAAAATATTATTTATGTAAACAGTTATCTCGAATATAGTTCAACATTTAGCTTAAAAAATATATTTAAGGTTTATGTTCCCCAGTATTTTATTTATGACGCAAAATATACCTAGTCTGGCCATAAATACTGTTACATAAAAACTTTTCTTTTTTTCAGCTTTTTAATTATTTTGAATTTGAAACACGTATATTATTTTAAAAACTTCTTTCGATTTCGCGCCATTTCACATACTTTTTCGTGTTCATTATCAAATTACAATATGGAATGGGGTGTTAAAGAAAATAGGATTGCAGTCATCGCCTTGCACAAAGTGGGTATGGAGCCGTCGGTCATATTCCAGACACTTCAAAAGCTTGGTATCAGCCGTATGTTCGTATATCGTACAATCAACAGATACAACAACACTTCGTCTGTCGAAGACCAGAAAAGATCGGGGCGGCCGCGTGCTGTTAGAACTACAAAGGCTGTTAATGCTGTTAAAGACAGAATTCGTCGAAAACCCATTAGGAAGCAAAAAATCTTATCGCAAGAAATGAAGATTCCTGCTAGGACTCTGTCGCGTATTATAAAACAAGACCTGAAGCTCGGTGCTTATCGTCGATATACAGGACATGCCCTGAATCAATCTTTACAATTAAAGAGAGTGGATCGATCAAAACGCCTTCCGTCCCGATACGCAGGTGAAAGGCACAGAAATATCCTCTTTACCGATGAAAAAATTTTCACGATTGAAGAACACTACAATAAGCAAAATGATAAAGTGTACGCTCACAGTTCTAAAGAAGCTGCTCAAGTGGTCGGGAAGATACAACGTGGTCATCATCCTGCGTCAGTGATGGTTTGGTGGGGCGTGTCTTATCAAGGAGTCACAAAACTGCATTTTTGTGAAAAAGGAGTGAAAACTTCAGCCAAAGTGTATCAAGATACAGTCTTGGATCATGTTATGAATCCTCTCAGCAATACTCCTTTTAAAAATATACCGTGGACTTTCCAACAGGACTCTGCACCTGGTCACAAGGCACGAACTACCCAAGCCTGAATGTTCCGGACTTTATAAGAGCTGGAGACTGGCCCTCATCTAGCCCAGACCTCAACCCTTTAGACTTCAAATTATGGTCAGTTTTAGAGGACATGGCCTGCTCTAAACGACACGGCGACATTGAGTCTCTTAAAAAAACTATGGAGCAAGCAGTGGCGAAATTTCCCTTGGAAACAGTGCGTAAATCCATAGATTCGTGGCCAAACAGATTAAAGGCCTGTATAAAAGCCAAAGGTGGCCATTTCGAATAGAATATTTTTTTATTTTTTGCTAAGACTTTAATAAATATGTAGGTATAAATTTTATTAATATTACATTACTTCATTTAAAAAAAAAAGCATTTTCATTTGTAACAGAACTTATGGCTGGACTAGTTATTTTTTAATATAATTTCTAGAGTAACAATTAGAAGTTCTAGAATTTCTAGAGTAAGAAATAGTAGAAAAAATGTTTCTTAGTAAAAAAATATGCTTTTTAATCACTTTAATTAACTGTATGGGAATACAAATATACTTACCATAAAGTATAGAAAATGATATGAGATATGTAGAAAAATTATATGAGAATGTCGTTAACATCAAGGCCATAAAAACCACTACAGCTCCAGTCAAGGAAACTTGACGATAACTAAACGTCTTAAATACGGGCCCGTTCGCTAATCCTGAAAAACAAAAATAGTGATAGTGAATTTCTTTTTGTTAAAATTTTGCACACTATAGATATTAATTATACTACTACAGAATTTTTAATGTTTTGGACTTAATTTAAAGTTCCTATGATAAATAAGTAACAAATAGTAAATAATCTCGCTATATGTGTTTGTATTTATGTGAATCTTTGACAAATGAGCAGATGACATACTAATAATAGTTCAGTCAATAAAGTAGTTGTAGAGTGCGTGAGCGGGAACCTAAGCAATTTCTTCAGAAACTTATTCAGGGTGCTTAGGAAGATAACATACTAAAAGTCCTGGGGTCTAGGAGGCGAGCCGGAGGGAGGGGGGGGGGACAAAGGTCCCAATTTTAGGTTTTTCGGCAATATCTCAAAAACGGTGCGTTGTAGCGAAAAATGTACTTTCCCACGATGATATACTCGTTTATTTGTTTGTTTTTTTTTTTATTAAAGACTTTTTTATATCTTCATTAAGGCAATATGTACATAAAAAAACAATGATTCTTGAAGCCAAATGATGGAGCAGAAGATCTGAGCTGCAACGGAACTGCCTCTTCATACATATATAAAGGTGCCTGCCTAACATCATTTTTCCCGCTCACGCACTCTATACCCTCTTTTGAGTCATTCCTTGACTGGACTATAACTCCAATAGCATGTGTTGCCGCATAAGAAAGAAGGACAAAGAGAGAAAAGGGAAGAAAATAAGAACTGTTATAGGCAAGCAGTTATTATTTAAGAACCTGTTCTTTTATAAATCAAATATATTTTTAAACATATTGTTGTAACACTTAAAAATCATAGTCAGGCATTCAACCTTCAAAGTCATGTTTATCACAACCCAATATTTTAGTGTCATGTCATGTGTTTATCTACTTGTCAGATGTTTAATGGATGGGTCCCGTGCGGTATTGAGGAGTTACCGTGCGAGCGCGTCACGCACCGACGCAAGAGGTCATGGCGGAGTTCATATTGATGATGGTGGTGGTCTGCGAGCTGGTGATGTCCAGACGACCAAACTTGTCGCGAAACAGTAGCCCGAATTGCTGCAGAACTGGTAGTGTGCATAGCTGGAAAATTACACACATTTAGTTTAGATCCTGTTGTCATTATTGATCATTATTGACAAAGGTCTCATCGGCTACTGTGTGAAGCCATGCTTTTCGTAAAATGTAGAGCCTTTTTCTTTCAAATATATTTTCGTACATTTCATGAACATTTTTCATGAAAAATAGAGTTAGTCTTGGATCGAATCAAATCAAATGTTTTTATTCAAAATAGGTTTTCAATATTTCTGAAAGTCAAATTACGCCACTATGTCAGAGGACACAGAGAAGAAGCTACATAACACTACCTGAGCATGTCTCGAATCACCTTTGGAGTCCGACGTATAGAGTGTTTTAGAATACCTATTGATAATGACAGGCTGAGTAAATTATTATTTAATGAAAACTCGTGATAATATTCTTGCAAATTATAAATGGCAAATCTATAGCTACATCATACATAACATCTATATAGTTACCTAATATTTTTTTCTGCATGCATAGCTTAAAAAATAAATGATTAATAATTTCAAACACTATCGTTGATAATCTTCCATTTTATTTATTCAGTGATAAATAATATCTAACTACACCAATTCCAGATTAGTTTTGAGTGAGTTGTATATTAATATTTAATTCGCCGGACTATGGAAATTTACAAATACTATCATCAAACTGAATCACGCTGCAGATAGTAAAACAGTCATGTTCCTATTTGTAATCTCAGATATTTATGTACCTTACATTACCTATTGCAGGAAATGCTATAAATAAATAATGTATTATTATGAGATGATGCAATTAATTTAATACATACCTTCCTACTAATAATACATGCCATTTGCATAATAATGCGCATAATCTGAACAGTGAGTCTCTAGAACTGTTTCAAAACTGGCGAAGTAATCGATGGAAGGAAGGCAATAAACTACCCCCCAGCCATTGAAGTATTATTACTAGCGTATAAAACCGACACCGCGAACACCATGTAGGGTAAAAGCCGGATAGTTCCCCCACTTTTCAAATAAGCTCTATTATATGAAAATATGTAGTTACTAAGAATAATGCAACATGTATATCAAAACATAGGTCTTTTATCTTTTATATTAGCCTATTTTTGTAAACATAATTAATATTGGTTTTGAGTAAATCATGTTTTATTTGACCTCTCAAAAAGAGGATACTTGCCTACTGTGGCGGATACTAGCCTAACGTTAAAAATGCTTCGGGGGATACTTGCCTCGTGCAAGGATAGAGGCCTCAATATGATTTTTTTAGATAGAAACAATCAATTTAAGTAATTGGTCTTTTTTATTTACCGAAATCCTTTACTAAGTAAAAATTACAATATAATAGAACGTCAAAAATAGTGCTGTTTTCTCATTTTAAACTATAAAAATAGAACAAAAATAGCCTGGAAACTTAAAAGCTACGTAAGTTATTAGTAAAATTACTATTATTTATCACAAAGAGAACAATATGGCAATCCAGGAGCATTATTTTACACCAGATGTTAGGCTTTTCACTTTTCAACATTTCGGAAGTTGTAATAATGTTGGAATAAAATGTTCAGTCAGCCATTTATAAAAAAGATCTGAAGAAATATATGCCGATTTCTTTTGCATGTAAACTTTGGAACAAGGCGGAAGACCCTCAGAACTGGTTAGTTGATTCCTTTTTGTTTTTTTTTTAATTCTTCGAACGTTAGTGCTAAACCATTTTTTGACCAGGTTATATGGCGCAGCATCACGCCTGATTTACACTTATACTTGCGAGGCATTTTGGTTAGATACCAAAATTAACGCTTGAAAAACTTACTTAAGTAGGTATTTATTAAAATTGGTTAGAGCAATAATAATAAATGCTAGGATTAGGATAGGAAGATAGGTGGGCATATACACAGTAGCAAATAACGTCTGTCCCGAATGGGATTCGCACTCTGGACCTTTCATTCAGCAGGTACACTATGTACCTGCAGTTGAGCTGTGCGAGAGAGCCAATAAGTTGGAGACAACATCAAAAGAAAATATTTGTCTAGCTTGTTAAAGAATTTATAGTTATATTATTACTTTTGTGGATAGTTGTGCCAAAGGCGACTATCCGCTAAAGTAAATGGGGTGACTCTCCTTTTTGATACGGATACTTGCCCTTTACATTTTCTAAGTAAATAGTAACAAATAAACAGTAAAACGTAATGAATACTATAACTTAAACTATAATGCATCCATAGAAACAAGAATTCGACTAAAACCCAATCAATATTAAAAAATATTCAATAGAACTTACATACAAAAATAATTTCGTCGCTCGTCAAAGTTTCGTCTTGGAAGATATTTGCTCACACGGACAAAACGAATGCATATACTCTCACAGCTTACATGGCACTGAAGCCTGCGGGAGGGGCACTTCTTATTGTAGTAAAGTGTTAATGTCACCAACATCCCTAACATAGTGTATTCGAAACCGGGGCAAGTATCCCATTGAGGCAAGTATCCGGCTTTTACCCTATGTATGTCCCAATGCATTGGCGCCACGTGGCTTCGATCTTCAATGGATTCGTTCGATTTTGAAAGGAGAACCGGGGCTCAATTTTGAAAATAGAACCTCCCGGGCGGGACACACATTTTGTTCGAGATGTCTGTTCTATGACATTTATACTTCAATGCCCCCAGCAGCTTTAGCTCATTTAATGATTTAATCTGCACTTCGAGGAACAAGGCCCACTGACGACGCCGTATACCTAAGCAGAAGGGGACGAAGCAATCACTTTATACGTGATATCACTTCGCAGGTAGATTGTGACACCACCTAGGGTTGCCAGATGATCGGGATTCGTCAAGAATCTGGATTGTCCCGACATTTCACATGATTTCCATACAAGTCCCGACAAAATACCTACAAGTTACGCCGGCCGTACTTACTTTACAAACAAGTCTCGACAAAATACAAAATGTCCCAACAAATCTCGACTTTTTGAACTTTTGTCCAGATATTTCAGTCTTGCTACCTGGCAAACCTACCCCCACCACCCTTACCTGTACGATCATTTCTTGTCAAAACAAAACCTGGTATACTGTACGAAGTAGAAGAGAGGGTTTGTGCCAGCGTTCCGAGACAAGAATAGCACGTACTAAAGGTGGTGGAAATGAGACGAAAACATTAAGAAAATCCGCATGGTGAACCGGTATACTTTGAACATTAAGGTGACACACATTCAGAGCCAAAGGTGAGTTGCTCAAAGGATCATGAAGTAAGTACGAATTTTTTTTATATTGTTCTAAAATATCGCGTTCAAAAAAAAAGTATCTTTCACAAATTAGCGAAAGTAAATAAATTTTTGAACTAGCACCACACTTTTAAGGTATCGCGATTTTATTTTAAACTTTCGAAAATGGTAGAATCAACTTCTGGAAATATTTTTTTCAGTGCCTTCAAAATTTTTTTAGCATCAAAGAAAGCAAGCACAACTTTTTTTCCAAATTTAAATATGGCTAGACAAATTTTTTCGATTGTCATTTAACTCACAGAACTTTTAATATTAAAGAACCAACAGTTATCATAAATAAAAAATATTTCACAGGAATGTATCATCAAATTATCATAATTTTCATTCACTTCGCATCGCGCCATCACTAAGTAAACATCTTAAACGTTGAGTCCGTAGTATTTATGCGTCTAAAGTGTGTTTAAAGTTAAGTGTGCCAGTAGTACTGTATATCTAAGTGAAGCTGATCGTGCAAACTATCAGATTAACCTTAAAAAATTAAAATCCAGTCTGTAATTAGTGAGTTACAAACAAAAACAGTTTTTGAGAACGTGTTGCATCAGAATAAACCGCGACCTACGACAACTCGCCGCTCGGCCGCTGTGACGTATACGGGGTGCAGTCGCTGCATTTGAGACTTTGTGTCTTGTAATTTAAGACTCACTACTACGAGTAATAATACATCCTCGCGATGGACAAGCTTACCTGTGTTGGATGCGAAATAACAATACATGGTAAAGAATTTATGAGCTGTTGCAATTGCAAACAAAAGTATGATTTGAAGTGTGCCAACCTTTCACCCAAACGTTTCAAGAAATTGAGCCAAGATAGTAAACTAAAATGGAAATGTGTGGAGTGTAAGAGCAGGCAGCCTAAGGTGGATAACACTAACACACCAGTTCGTGCAGCTCTCCAGTCAATAGAGGATGTAGAAGATTGTACACCGCAGGATCAGTACGTTACTTTGCGGCGGAATCGACCGGAGGAGGCATACATTACAGAAGAAACACTTAGAGAGATCTTAAGAAAAGAACTCAGAAAGGAAATTGAATCCATACTCGAGACTACGTTGAATCGTCTTCTTTCCACACAATTAAAGGATATAAATAGTAAAATTTCTGAATTGCAAGATTCCATGGCGTATATAAGCGAGCAATACGAGGACCTGAAGAAAAATATGATCAATACCTCCTTGGAGTTACAGGGCGTAAAGGAAGAAAATAAAGCGCTCAAAGAAAATTTGGATACACTATCAGCTCGTGTAAAACACCTGGAGGATGAGAACATGAAACAGCAGCAGTGGGTGAGGCTTCAAAACATCGAGATCACTGGGATTCCTGAGGAAAAGGAAGAGAATCCTGTGGCAATAGTGCAAAAATTGTGTGAACATATCGGTGTTTCCGTCGCCCCTGTTGATGTGGAGTTCGCGCACCGCGTACAGCCGCGGCGCGCCGCCAGCGCTGCGCGCGCGCGCCCCATCATCGCTCGGTTCAAGCATCGCGCTCTCAAGGACAATGTCATCGTTGCTGCCCGCAAATACCGTGATTTAAATTCTAGGGAGGTGGGGATCGGAGGGGAAATTAGCAAAATATATATAAATGAGCACCTAACAAAAGAAAACAAAATGCTCTTAACCCTCTGTAAACAGAAGGGAAGGGAACATAACTATAAATTTATCTGGACAAAAAACTGCCGAATCTTTGTGCGAAGAAACGAAACTTCTCCTCCGATTCCGATAAACTCGTCAGCAGACATCACAAAAATTGTGTAATAATACATCAGAACATAAAACACTTTCACAATTCATACAATACACAAACCACTACAACTAAATACATTATAAAAATTTTATACATTATAAAAATATTATTATATTTTTGCATATTATTAATTATTCATATAATACATTACTATATTTCACATTACACTACACATTACCCATCCTACACATTACTCCCTATTTACACAACGCCTATACATTTTGTTTATATATGTATTTTGCACACGACAGCATTGTCTAGTTATATATTTCATCTACTTAACCGAGATATGTACAAATATATATTTATTTTTTATATACGTTACCTATATAAAATATGCCGTTTATTACAAAAAACTATGAGCTATGTGATTCATCAACAACATAGAACATATATTATAGTTTTACTTGCTGTGGTCACCTTATCTCGTAAGTACTATCTCAACTTTACTTTGCAACAATGGATAATACACTAAAAAATCTTAAACTCTTCTATCAGAATGTCAGGGGCTTAAGGACTAAAACAAATGAGTTTTATAATAATTTACTTTTGCTCGACTTTGATGTAATATTGATTACGGAAACTTGGCTCTGTGATGGAATATTGAACTCTGAATTATGTGACGATAAATTTGTCGTATTCCGTCGGGACCGCGAGTCACTAGGAGGAGGGGTGATGATACTATGCGCCCCGCACTTGCAGGCGCGTGCAAGACTTGAGTGGCAATGTGGCGATCAAGAATGTGTTTGGATCACCATCCCGCGCGATGCACTAGGGTTGTCGCAGGACCTACATATCGCAGTTGTCTATATACCACCTAATTCCTTACTTCCATCACGAGCACACTTGTTTATTGATTCATTATTGCAGATCCGTGACAGTCACCCTAATGACCACTTTATGATTGTAGGCGATTTTAACCTTCCGTGTATTGACTGGATACCCCAGGAGCCAATTGTTTTGAGAAGAGGGTCGATTGAAATTCAAAACGCAGCATCTAATTTTATAGAACAGTCATCTTTAATGGGACTAGTACAGTACAACAATATTTTAAATGTAACTAATAAGACTTTAGATTTAGTACTCTCTGATTCAGCGATTGCGGTACATAGGTTCAACATACCGCTCGTTAAGGAAGACCCTCATCATCCAGCTTTATCAATCACTGCTTCTGATTTTCTTATCCCCGTTTTGAAACCTAAATCATGCGTAAAATATCTTTTTAAGCGCGCTGACTACAACAATATGAATGATACGTTGAGTAAACAGGACTGGTCGTTTATTACTGATAAAAATAATAACATTGAGGCTGTAGTAAATGATTTCTATTCTATTATTAACAGTTGTATTCAAACATATGTGCCGCAAGTACGCTGTTCCGGAACCTACACTTATCCAATTTGGTATAGCAAATCACTAATTAAATTAATTAAAGAAAAATTTAAAACACATACTAATTGGAAAAAACACAAAAATCCCTCTGACTATGCGCACTATGCAGATCTAAGGCGTCGTCAAAAAGAGCTACAAAGTGAATGTTATTGGTCTTATATTACATTCTCACAACGAGAAATTAAAATCAACCCAAAATATTTTTGGTCTTATATTAAGTCAAGGAAGAAAAATTGTTGCAATTATCCACAAATTATGACATACAACGGGATAGTATTAAACACCCAATATGACATCTGTACAGCCTTCAATAACTTTTTTGAGAAAAATTTTAATAAGCCTGCGGATCACTATGCGGAAAGTTTAGTAAATAATCTCTCACAAATTCAAACTATTCATGACATTGAGGTTACAAGCGAATACATTCTTAAATTAATTAAAAATATTGACGTATCAAAGGGGGCCGGCAGTGACAAAATACCGCCGCTATTTTTTGTACAATGCGCAAAACCCTTATCCATCCCTATTGCACTTATTTTTAATAGATGCTTTCGTGAAGGTTACTTTCCCGAGATATGGAAAAAAGCACACATAGTACCCATACATAAAAAAAGTCTTAAAACAAGTATAGAAAATTACCGTCCCATTTCAATACTTAATGTATTAAGCAAACTTTGTGAGAGAGTAGTTCATTCTCATGTATATCCTATAATAGCAGCTTCTATTCCGGTAGAACAGCATGGATTCATGAAAGGTCGGTCTACGGCTACTAACTTAGGAGTTTTTCTTGACCACGTGTCAAATGGTATGGATGGTGGCTCGCAGGTGGACGTGATCTATACCGATTTTGAAAAGGCATTTGACCGGGTAGATCACGTCCTACTTTTACGAAAATTATATGAATTGGGAATTCACGGCAATCTGTTAAGATGGATGGATTCATACCTACGCAATCGCTCCCAAGCTGTAGTTGTGGGAGGTTGTCGCTCAAATTTCATTATGATTCCTTCCGGGGTGCCACAGGGATCCATCTTAGGCCCACTTTTATATGTTTCTTATCTATACGATGTTGGTAGATGTTTTCAACATGCACGTTATCTTATGTATGCAGACGATACCAAGATTTACATGAATATAAGACAATCTTCCGACTGTTTAAAACTTCAAGCAGATCTAGATAGATTGAGCCGTTATTATGCTAACAATCGTATTGGTATTAACTTAACAAAATGTTCGTTTATATCATTCACCAGAAAAAGACTTCCAATTACGTATAATTACACAATTAATAACATTAACATTGTTCAAGTTAACTCTGCGGTAGATCTCGGTGTTATAATTGACTCAAAATTAACGTTTTCTGAACACATTGACAGCATAGTATCTAAGGCATATAAAAGTCTTGGCTTTGTTTTACGAGTTAGTCGGCCATTCACAGACGTCGGGTGTTTGCGTGTTCTTTACTATTCATATGTAAGAAGTATATTAGAGTATTGCAGTATTGTCTGGAACCCCCAATATATAAAGTATGTTCAAAGCGTAGAGAGAATACAAATTACTTTTCTAAAGCATTTAAACTTTCGTGATTCGCGTGAATTTGAGGACTACCTGGAGTCATGCTTTCATCACCATGTTATGCCTCTTCAAAGTAGACGGATTTTAATTGACATGTTATTTTTGCATGGAATATGTAACGGCTACATAGACTGCCAGGAATTAGCATCAAGACTTTTATGTCTCAGTGTCCCAAAAACTCGAACCAGGCATACAGTATTGTTCGCTGTGGACCGCCACAAAAGTAAATATGCGCATAATTCGATAATAAGTCGGCTACAAATAAAATACAACAAGTCGTTTAATAAAATTGATATTTTTCATTCTAGCAAAACTTCTTTCCGACAGTCAGTTAGAAATCTGCTGTCTGAAAATAGGGACTTTAATAAAAAGTAGCAAGTTATTATATTATAAAAGTATATATATATATATATATATATCATATATATATATATATATGTACACGTATATATTGTATATAAATATTATATTATATATTATATTATATATATACAAATAAATAAATAAACACACACACACACACACACAAACACACACACACACACATGCGCGCACACACACACACACACACACACACACACACACACACACGCATGCACGCACCATATTAAATTGTTTTGCTTATTTACACTCAACACACTAGAATAATTATATTTAATTGATGTACTTAGTGATAATCTATAAATGCAGACTAAAAAATGTAAATCCGTTATTGGCTGTAAGATAGTTCGTAAAATGCATTTATATTATTTCCTTTAAGGGCTGTGGATTTTGTAATAAAAAATAAATAAATAAATAAATAAAATAATTTTTTTTCGAAAAGACTGAGCTGACACTGAAAAGACAAATAAATTTTCTTCGAACGAGATGACTTAGGAAAATGAACAAACTTAGAACCGTCAATAATAATCCACTTATTATCGATTACTCGAAATTGAAGTGGCAACAAAACAATGAATTTTCTGTAAATTTCGAATTTTTTTTTTCAAATCATAACGTGAAACCAACTTAAAAAATTTTGGACAAGCCTAGAACTACTTAGAACAAACCACCTGCATATATTGCAGGCACTTAATTTAAAAGAGATGGTATTAAAAAAAACAGTTGAATATGGGATTTAACTGTAACTTACATTTGAAAATCCAGCGGCGATGACTATCATCCACCCCCATCCACCGTCCGGTGCAATAAACTCTCCATCCTTTTTAACCTTCGTATTCACTTTTGACTTAACCATGTTCTGAAATTATAACATACACTTAATTCTCGATAGGTCTGCTTTAACTCAAGAGCCGGACTTATAATTATAAGTACTAGCAATAGCAATTGCAACTAGCAATTGCTAGGACTCCTCAGTATCTTAAGTGGTCTGTAACTGTCTAAAGCAATATACAGAATAACTCATGCTCACAACATACTTCCAATGCGTTGAGAATCAAACTGATAAGCTTTATAAAAGTGGCTACGGTAAGTACGGTATATTCTTATTGCAGCCAAATGATTCATGTGTACAATCGTCAATTTGTTCTCACTCATAACGATATGTTGTGTACTTACTAACGTCATGAAACACGCTTATTAAAAAGGTGTCGTTATGATATCTACGTAGAGCTGCGATGATTTGTTTATGAATCACAACACAGACAACACACTAAGTATTAAACATAGAAACCTTATCAGAACATCAACCATCCATCGACATAAGTGGGTACTTAATCACACAAACGTCTGGCTGATCATAAAAATATAATGAGAATTATTACGTGAGATTGCTAATTAGATTTCTTTAAATTCGATATTTATCGATGAATTTTCTTTCGCGACATTTATCCAGTGCCATCTAATATCAAATGCAATGTTCTCACAACTCTTGGTCGGTAAAGCAAATGAAATGTGTGCAGTTATAATAGTGTAAAGTCCCGGTACGTTATCAGCTTATCATTTTAGCTACGAGTATAATAAGTAATGTCCTTTTAATCAGCCACTGGCGACGTGATGTCTCAATACGATAGCTGTAGGTATGTTTGTTGGAATTGATGACCCACTAAACACTATTTATGTGATAAAATTGGATCGTCAAGCTTGATTGTCCTCTTAAGCAATTAATACTGTGACAACACTGATAGCTGTTTGCGATTTATAATAGTTAACGAGGCAATTAGTTAATTTGACACGTGTGATAGTGACAGTGACACGTGACAGTGATAATTTAATACCTTTAAACGAGCAATTCTTGTATTACATATATTTTAGATATATATTTTCTGAATCTCGCAAACGGCTTCAACGATTTTCATAAAATTTAGAATGCGAAGGGTTTCGGGGGCGATAAATCGATCTAGCTAGGATTAATTTACAGAAAATGTCGTTTTATCCGTGTTTTCAGACAATTAAAAACTGCAACAATAGACTCTTCCTGACATCTATTGGCGAGTAGCAACACTAAAGCTACTTCAGTAGATAGCGTTGTTAAGCAATACTAAACCGAGCGAAGCTTGGTCATCTGGGTACATGATATTATATAGTATTGCAATTACCTATAGATTAAGTTTTTACAATAGCACTAATGAAATGAAATTGATTTTAATTGTATGTTTTTAAAAGGTTAAACAATATTCGCCAAACAAATGGAGAGACTGTGTACATTGCTATCCATCGGCATCAACACTTGTGGCGTCACTAATATTAAGCCGCTCTCCAATTTTGGTCGACACAAAAATAGTCATTGTCAGTTCCGTGTCCGAAGGTGATAGCGAAAGCAGGTGTAAAGCTTTAAGCACTGTAATCCCCTGGGGGGGGGGGGAACTGACCACTGTAGTGATGGTAGTGATCAGCTACATCCAAAAGATGGATGGGATGTTATTTTAGTCCATGTTAGTAAAGTGCTGGACTGGAGCAGTGCTCAGCAGTGAGCAGGGAGAAAAACCTTGGCAGTACATCCTGTATTCAAGTCTTGAATAAAAGCTTAATTAAAAAAAAGTACGTATAAAATTCGTACGCAAACGCTATCAATAATGTTTAAAATTTTAAGAAAGTTGAACACATAACTTACCTACTAGTTTTAATGAACAAAATATTTTTTTTATTTGTGGTTTTCCAAAACATTTGTGCGTCTAGAATGTCTAGATAAAAATAATAGATAACAATTAACTAGTATAAAATAATGACGTACGATATATAAAATATTAGGGCAGATAATCATAGAACAATTGAATAGCTGCACAAAAAAATAGTTGACGGAAATAAAGGTACTTATGTGCACCAGAGTTATTTACAAAGATCCTGTCGGTGGGATAATGTTAATTCGTCATGGTGCATAATTAACCAACAAAGGTACTTCGCAATGCACATACAATGAGTAGGATCTTTACAGTTGATCTTACTGAAGCGTGATTCCGCAAAATGGAACGAATAGTAAAACCGTAAAACGTGTTAAAAAGAAATATAAGTTTTACAATGGTGAATAAAATCATAAATGTAATAAGACATATACAACTTAGCCGACGCTGTTTTTTATCACACTAATATAGCGACATAAAATACGAAGGTTTTATACAGGGTGCCGGTTTCTATTTTCGTAAAGAAGAAACAAGCTCGTGGAATGATCAAAATTAAGTCGAAGGTTTAAGCTTGATAATTTTTATGAAGAACTGATTCTTATCTTTTGTGAAAATATTTTTATTAGGTATGTTTATTTTCATTTTATAATAACTATATCTGTGAGTAAAAATAGCTATAACAATGAAAATAATACGGACGTAATTTTTCGTTGCTGTTCGTCTGTTAAAAGTTGGCAAAAGTTACTAAACAATTTTGATGAAATTTTTGGAATTAGGAAAATTATGGCTCAATTTAATAGTTGCCTTTATTAAAAAAAGGCTTCCTCCACAACAAGAACTAACAATTTTATGTAATTATTACCTAAAGTATGTATTTTGTTCTTCGTTTTGCTATTATTTTAAACTACTTAGTAACTGTTCTCGCTTTCTTTATAGGGAAACCGATATCTTAATACCCATATGCTTCACTGAAAAAATGTAGACACATTTTTTATAGCTAGGGTTTCTTACGAAAAAACAAAAAACAGAACCCAAAGGATCACTCGAGTGTCTGTCCACCTTTTACAGCCAATTTACTCCAAAACTACTGACCAAATGAGATAAAATAAGATATTCATGCATTGAAGTATAATGACATAGAACAGACATCTCGAACAAAATGTGTGTCCCGAAACCGCGATGACGCGTTCTTTTTTCAAACTCTAGAAGGTGATTTACATAGAGTAACTTTGTATAAGACACTTGCCGAACCACGACAAACAGTCAACGACTCTAAATCTTTAGCTCTTCCAAATGTTTGATTTAATGCTTAATTGAATTCACTGAGTAATATAATACACATAATTTATTATTTACCAAAGAGTAGGTACTATAGTCATTCTTATCGGGCTTATTTATTTGTCCATTAACACGCTTACTTGCCAAGTGTGTAAGCCCGACTCATGATTTTTTCAATTCAATTCAATTGACTGACCTGAACTGACTGAACTGACTTGAATTGATTCAAGTCAATTTATTTGCATTTCATTCAAAAATGGCGGGAACATTCCACAATAATTGAAATAAATTCGTTTTAGTTGATTTAAGTTAATATTTTCTTTTCTTACTGATGATAAGTAATACCATTTTCTTTTTTGTATTTTTTTACGTGCAATTGTGACAGCTTCTCATCACGCAAGACGGCATTTTTTCAGTTTGTTACTAAACAATTTTGGCATGCGGCCGCAATGAACGCAGGTGAGTGACAAGCAAGTGAGTGAATGAAGTGAGCCACCATGGCCACAATGAATGCACCCGACTCAATGTTCGGGGTGTCTGTTCTATACGAAGTAATAGTACTTCAATGTATTCATGTGCTTTTTTGTGACCCAAAGACGAAGATAAAAGTTAAACAACTAAATTAAAAAAAAATACAAAACCAAAATAAAAAAACTCTTTTGCAAACCGTATCGTGTGTTATATGAAATGAAAAGGTTAGTTGTAAGAGGTTCTCAATTTGACTGTATTTTTTTTTGTTAAGAAGTACATAGATCTGGTACAGTTTCATTATAATTATTATATGTCTATTTTGTTATAGAGGCACCATGTACACCAATTACAACCCGGAAACTAAAATAGTGTTCTGGAATTAGCCATAAAAGTCAGTCATTGTATGTTATTGCATTAAGTTTGTTTCTAAATCCAAAACTCTCAGAACTCTACTATCATGAAACTTAGATGATAAAAATAATCTAATCTTTAGATGTCTATGAAACATATATACAGGATGAGTTTAAAAGGTGTCCCGAAAAAAACCAGAGGTTCGGAAAAGGCAACTGAGATAAACTAAAATAAAATTTTACAAATCTAAATCGTAAAAAATACGAACTTTATCACGTCATGTGACACAGACTACGTTATTAATTACTTTGAATTAATATTAAGACGTTTTACAAAAAGAAAAGAAAAAACATAATAAAATTATTATTTTAAATAATACTTAAAATCATTTTAGCCGCGCGCGCTATATGATACATCAGATTTTATCATACCGCCGTCTTTGCGCGACTAAAATGATACTTTTAACTATTATTTAAAATTATTTTTTATGATTTATATTTGTAAAATTTTAAGTTAGTTCATCTCAGTTGCCTCTTCCGAACCTCTGGTTTTTTTCGGGACACGTTTTAAATTCAACCTGTAAACATATTATCTATCCATATTATTATGTGTATTCATATAAAACTTTAACATGGCAGATTCTGCAGGTACCATAAATACTTATAGTAAATATAAAATATTAATATATGTAATATATGTATTTATCGACGATAGTATTATATTTTTACGCGATTACATATTTCTAATTATGAAAGCTATGCATTTCTTTTAAAAAAGTATTGTTATATTTCTGTTGTTTTCTAAAAGTAGCTACTAGGTAAGTATCGTTGGTAGTTAGTCGTTTAATTATTACCTTTGTTATTTTGTGACCGACTATCGTCGTATACTTGTCGTAGTAACATAACACCCTGTATAAAAAAGAGTCATCAAACTAATCTACCGGTATTCACAAATCTAATAATACAATACAATACAATACAAATACTCTTTATTTGTACACCAGAAACAAATATATAGCAATAAAACAAGGTACGGTATACAAAAGGCGACCTTATCGCTAAAGCAGCGATCTCTTCCAGGCAACCCAACAGAAGAGGATAAGAAAGAAAGAAAAAGGGTACATAAAGTTTAAAAGTAAAAAGAAAACGAAATGATAACATGATGACAGTTGTGAGGAGTAGAATAAAAGTTTATAATATTAACTTAAATAGAGCATTTAAAGAGTATCTACCTGTCTACCATAGTAAAAGCAGCAGAACCTTTAAAACCGGTGAAGTGCGTGTCGGACCACTTAACCATTTCAGATAACCTGACCGTGATAATTTCATTTACTTTTAAATTCATCATAATGTACTAATGCCCTGAATTTTTGTCACATGTCCGACATCTACCTACTATTTACTCTTAAAATTAGCACTTGAAAACCGGTAAATAATCAAAAACCAAAAATCCTTTAGAGGAATGTCTTATAATATTAAAACGAAGCTCTGCTGTATGCCAAACAGCTTGAAATTCTGTTATCAGCTTTCGAAAGGACAGCCTAAAAGTTATTAATATAAAAGACCTTTTCAACCATACTCCACATTACACGAGAAACGGATTGCTGTAGACGAGAAAAACCATCCCACCTTTACTTGTAGCCCTGTAGGGCAGGCAACTAGAAAAATGTGTTTTTTTTTAGTCTACCACTTTATAGTTTTTGATAAAAATGTAGATACATATATCTATGCCAAATTACAGCTTTCTATCACTAAGGGTCTCTACGCTATGCTGCGGACGGTGGGACGGACATGACGAAACTCATACTCCTAGTCCTAACGAGTAACAGAGTATACAGTTACACAAAAACATGATTGTTGCGCACTAATTCTCATCAGGAGGTAACAATCTTCTTCTGTAATTAAAATATTATGGACAAAGAATGTTTCGGGAACGGGGTCAGTTTTCAGAAGATAATTGTGATTTTTCTAACTATTCGACAAGCGAACAGGTTCCGTAACAGGTATTTAAGTGGTAACCGTCGCCCCTGGATATCTGTCAAACCGAAGGCATCATCTACGTGGCTTCAACCCATTAATGGCCCACTACTGAGCAAGGGTAGAGACCCGTGCCCGGGTGGTGTGACCCGGGGGTGGAGGGGCTCTTGAGGAGGCCTAGAGCATACTCCACCAAGCTGCTTCAGTGCGGATTGGTGGAGGGGTTCGTGGCCAACCCGAGTGTCGGAAGTTTTCAAACCGCCTAAGTGCATCCGACATGGGTTTTTTTTTATGCTTTGAGCAGGCAAACGAGCAGACGGGTCACCTGACGGTAAGTGATCACCGCCGCCCATGGACATTAGCGACACCCTGTGCCCTGTTTAATAAACGTTACAATTCGACAATTTTGTAAATAAGTGACATATTTGTTAAATTTTATGTCAAGTGCTGTTTAATAAACCTTACAATTATGTAAGAATTTTACATATAAAAATCCTACAAATATTAGAATTGTAAATGCTGTTTAATAAACGTTTACATATGTAGAAAACGCCTGTAGATTTCGATGAAATATTGTAACTACAAATTTGTAATTGTAAGTCTGAGTTGTAGGTTACAAATGACATAAAATGTAAATTTTTGTTGAAGAAATTTACGAGGATAGATTTCAAAATTTTTTAAATATTTAGAATTGGGTTTTACCAACTAGCTTACAGAGTGCTTTCCTATTTGTTTGATTTTTAACGAAACTCGTGAAACACAATAACAAAATTACGTTTTTGTCTATAATATACAATAATGTTTAAAAAAATGTAGATATGTCGTGCCCTTACAAATCAGCCAAAAAATCTGTTCCGAAAAGAGCTACACCTTTTGTTTCACTACACCAATCACACTACAATAATACACGAAGGCATTTTAACGTTGTATGTCAAATCTTAAGCACTTCTGACAACAAAAGCGTCCATATCGTCTTGTATTGACAGAACGACTACGAACAAATAGAGGTCAATTGACCTCTCTTACGATCTTCATCTTCGGCGCGCTAGTGACATATCTACCTCTTTTTTACTTATAATATCATTTATAATATACTTTTAATTTGACAGTGACGTGTTAGAATCGTATTTAAGATCATTTCCTATTTTTGTTACCAAATATTCGACGGTAGTTTTGCTGACCCGAATTTTTTCGCTGAATGTAAAATCTATCACATCAAAAGTAAAGTTAATACTTTTACGAAAAACTCGCCGCCGCCGCCCTTATACATATATTCATCGTCACTACTGTCACTACTTCCACTACTAGTTGTTAGAATCATTTTTTTTTGTGTAGGTATAACAAATAAATTTCGTTACTTGAGACACTAAATTGTAAATTTCTGACACAAGACGAGTCCACCTGTCGGAATTTTTCTACAATTTACAAATTGTGTAAACTTGTAAATTACAAGTATTGTTCAATAAAACAGTTTTCCCTACAAATATGTAAATTGTCACCTGTAGAGAGAAAATGTTTATTAAACAGAAATATGTAAAATTGTAGGTACAATTTTACAATTTTGTAAATTTTCTACCATGGCAAACTTGTAATTTGTATTCTTTATTAAACAGAAACTTGTAGATTTGTAACTTGTAATTTACAATTACAATTTACAATTTGTAAAGTTTATTAAACAGGGCACAGGGGCGTCATCAACGCGTTGCCGGCCAAGAAGATGACGATAGACCCGCTTCTTGAAGGACCCCATGTCATAGCCTGGAGGGAACACCGAACGAAACGAAACGACAATAACGAAATAACGACTATTATCTTATGATAACAACCGGGCCCGACGGCTTTATGTGCCCTCCGAAGCACGGAAACGCTCAAGAATATTTGCCACTAGCGGTCATCCAGCTACCGCCTACCGACCGCGCCCACTGTTGCTTAACTTTGTCGATCACTTAAGATCGACGCAAGCCACAGAGCAAGCATCATCTACGTAATGCCAACTTAAAAACATTTTATGGTCGGTTTTAGAAGAAGGATTGTAACTAACCAGATTCTACTATTTCTTCCATAGTACCACATTAATAATAATATTAATAAAAATGTCCAACAGGGTGGACCTGAAGCCATAACCATGGCTCCATGCTCCATCCGTAGTTCCGTAGGGTTTACCACCAGCAGGGGATATTGCTACCTGGAAATTGGCAAGAACTGGACCTTATGGTCCAATGGCTTAATGTTATTTTATGTCTTCACTTCTTATGGATCAAGTTTATTTGGTTTATTTTAAGAAGTCGAACAGTAGACCTGGTCTGCCAGTAAGTGTGGAGGGTATTAGCGACCATTGTCTTATAGCTGCCATGTTTAAAGAGCACTTTACAGTGACATCACCATTGGGACCATCAAAGTCCAGATACACACATCACATCACAGTATACGAAGGACCGCGTGGTCAGGACTCAGGAGATTAGTACCCAATTTACAGCTAAAGATGTAAACACAGTCATCACTAATTCTATGTCGCAGGGAGAGTCTCCTGGCCACGACGGGCTTAGCTTTGAGCATCTGCGGTATCTACCCTCACAAATCTCAATCTCAAAGCAATATCATTGGTTTCACATCACTGTACGGTCACCTGCAGAGAAAAGTAACCCATCTGTCTATTAAAACTGTTTAAACAGATGGGTTACTTTTCTCTGCAGGTGACTGTACACTGTGCTGTGTAGTACACATTATGCTGTGACAAAAGGACAGTCAAACATCTGTTTCAGTGCTCGTACTGATCCTACAGTGTAAGGGCAACTGCGTTTTAAAATAAATAAATAAATATACTAATAATATAGTAAGTATTTCACTTATTTTTGTCTTATTTTCTCTAGCTAAGATGTTGTTATCATCTTGCCTTTTCTCCATCGTGAAACTCATTTTTAACCCGACTTCAAAAAAAAGGAGGAAGTTTTCAATTCGACTGTATTTTTTTGTTTGTTACCTCCTCCAGTGATGGTTACCTCAGAATTTTCGACTGGGTGAACCGATTTTGATAATTCTTTTTTTAATCGAAAGAGATCTGACAATGGCATCCACGTCAAAAGCATATAAGTCTTTTTTCATTAAGTATGTGCGCAATAAATGGACGAATAGCTCAATATCAGGCCAACCGATTTCGATGATTCTTTTTTTATTGGTTGTACTTCATTTGAAGTCGGTTCTTTTTTTGTAAAAATTTTAGATTATGTAGGTACAACTCAAAACTTTAAAAGCTAGCCACGCCAGAGTCATAGATAAATATTGTATACTGCGCCAGAGTCAATGTAGTGATTAAGTACTCTGTGCCAGAGTCCAGACACTTTACATTACAACGGCTTCATTTATGTATGTTTAATCTGTATTACTTACATCAAAAACATAAATGTGAAATGAGAGCCAATTTCAACGAAAAGAATTTATATCGAAATGGGTGTCAAGTTCTGTGTAGAAAAGCCTAAAATTTTAGTCACAATAATTCAAGCTCTGCATTTGATTTAGTTAGTCAAAGCTAAAGTTAAGCTTCATTAGAAAAATATTTTTATACAATCGAGTGATATATTTTGGGACTAAAGATAACATGGACATAATACAAAAATGGTCATTCCTGGGTGAACTAGCGGCTATAGTAATTAATTAAACGTTCCAACAATTCTGTTATGATGTCATCCATCTTCAAGTACCTGTACGAAGTTACAGTGCTACAAGGATCTTTTGGCGCGTGGCGAAAATCGGAAGTACTGCCGCCATCTTGCTAAGTGTCACTTTTGACATCTCATTCAGTGCACCCGTCACTGTGGCCGCGTTCCACTTGACGACCACGGTCGTCATGGTCGCGGCGAATACGTCATAGATGACGTCATTTAATTTCCGGGTGGGTCGAAGTGGTCGAAATGCAGTGCTACCAGATATTATTTATTTATTATTGATATAATTATGTTCAATTATGTAAATAATTTTAATGTATACATTTTTGCTACTATAATTAAATTGATAAATAATTATAAAAACCGCGGTCGTGAGCGTGATCATTGTGAACGTCAAGTGGAACGCAGGGTGTACTTCTACGAGGGCGCCCCCCTGTCAATGTCATCCACGCGCCAAAAGATCCTTGTAGCACTGTATGTATCCAGTCAAAGTAATATATCCATGGTTCATGCAATGACACTACAGAATGTCAAAATAAATGTCAAAAAGTTTGTCAACTTGTCAGATGTCAAGTAAGCAAAAAAGCACTCAAGCAGTGTTGTCAAGTCAGCTGTCAGACGTCAGTACTCACTACTCAGTTCAGCTCAGTCACATAAGTCAGTCACTTTAGTCAGTCAGTAGTCAAATTCATCTTAGTTTAGCTCGGCGGTACGCTCTTTTTAATTTTATTTATTGACTCATTCGAGTTATTCGAATGAGCAACACAAGACAACAGGAGTGAAAAAGATTTAGGATGTGTTTGAATTAAAATAAATAAAAGAATTGTAGACAAAGCGAGGGTTATGAAACGAGTGATTTGAAGACAGTAAAAAAGTTTGTGTTAATTTATCTCGTTAACAATTTTTGCTTTTCGGAATCGTATGTTTTGTTAAATCAATCATCCAGCAAGTTTTAAAGTTGTATTATTCTTTAGTATTTCTTTGTACTTGATCTTTTCTTTAGAAAGTGTTTCAACATTACCATTTTATAAATACTCCTACTACATGTGATAGTGTGAATTCCGCTAGATTTACGGCTCATATATGGGAAACACCTTTAACTCTGTAAGTATAAAAATTTCTTTTAAATTATACATTAATTATATTTTATAATTTCCACAATTTTTTCTTTCAAGTTACCAAAGTTAGTATTGTTAAATTAGCATAGGTATCATGTCAGGCTTTGTATTCAGTTGAATGAACTTTGTTTTTATCAACTGTGTACAATCACTTCGATTCAGTTAAGTAATTGCATCCATTGTTTAAATTTTGCCTGTTGTAACAAAATACATATCTGTAGATGTTTGATAGGTTTAAGTACCAATTAGTATAAGAAACAAAATAGATATTTTATTATAAATTATAATGCCAGTGATTTGCAACACCTGAACCTATTACATATGCAAGCACGTACCCAGGATTTTTTTTCGGGTCCGTTTGGGTAAATGATTAAAGTACCTAAATGACACGTAAAAGCTTCTCGGAAATAAATAGCAAATCAATTTTCACACGATAATTATTTAATAGATATTTTGAAAAATGACTCAATGTTACAGCATTAAATTTCTATCTGTAAAATGGGACACTTTTCAAGGGGGGATGGGGGAGGGAGGGGGAGACTTGTTGTTTTTAATGTCCTCGCATACAGGTAGGCACAACTTATATCAGTTTCAGAAAATTAAAATTGCCGTTTCTCCCATACATTAAAATCTACACTAAAATCTAGAATGAATGGACTAGTGCTAGAGCGTTAAGAAACAAATAATTAGGTACATACACATTTGTCTTTAAATTCTTATAATAATTATTAGAAGAAATCAGTTAATTTTCGCTTATCTATTAGGTTCGACTGTAGTAGGGTTTGCTAATTCCCGACAATTTCAAAGTCCCGGGACACGAGACAGCCTACAATCGAAGTCCTGGGAATTCCCGGGACTAAAAATGATTACATAACAATTTCGACAATCCTGTCTCGTCTCGAGTCTCGACCGGAAATTAAAATTACGAAAAGTCCCCGGACTTCGAGATACGAGATGTCCCGGGAACCAAACCCTAGACTGTACGTATAACACTTTCGGGGGGGGTCTGGACCCCTCGGACCCCCCCCCTGGGTACGTCCTTGTACATATGCATACACCATCTATATTGAAAGTGGTGTCTGATGGTATCATTATGAAATATGAGGTCATCCTACTATATGTATAATTTCCTGTAAACATCTTGCTTTAAATATATTTAGTGTTATTATTGATATTAAAAGTGGTAGAAAATAACTTCTAAAAGAGTCCTGAGGGCCAACCTTCATTCCTTACTCATGACAATTACAAATTTATGCAATCCCTCTTTGAATTATACTTTGTTTTTCACATGAAACTTATTTGCGATACAATCTTGGCAATATTTTTTAATAAGATGTGCATTTATATTAGTTATAAAAACATAATTAATAATAAACGAAAATTAGATTTAGCAGTAAATTACAAATTTATTCTTAAATTATTTTCTTTTTGTGTCTCCTTTATTTTTAACTAGTGCCAGGTGAAAACGCATCACCTGTGTTAATTTGTTGAAAAAACTAACTACTAAAATATATGATGTTATATATATAAAAACAAATTTACAATTCAAACCAGTAGTTCCTGAGATTAGCGCATTCAACCAAACAAACAAACTCTTCAGCTTTATAATATTAGTAAGTATTAAAAATTGGGTGGTAATTAAACCGATTTCTTTTTAATAGCATTATTGTCCTCTAAAAATCTACACTGTCCTCTAAATTACTAAGTCAGCCACCATCTATGGGCGTCTAAAAAATACTCTCTTAGCCACTATAAATTTTCAATGTAAGCTACTGTAAATTTATACAACTTAGCATGGTAGTTACTTTTTAGCATCTACATTTGGGAAGCACTTTAGAACAGGGAATGATGCCAATTTCGATGAAATTTTTTTTGAGGGGAGGAGGGGGAGGGTGTACAACACGTTTTTGAATACCGCAATCTACGGAAACTTTTAGTTTTCGAGAAAAAAAATTTTGAAAAAAAATTTAAAGATAATTTATCAAGCTATTTCGTGGCTATTTCATTGTTTATTAATCATGTGTTTATAAAGGATTCGCTCCTAATTACAACGATACCACTCGCAACCCTCAGCAATGAACCATTTCCGAGAAAATGGAAAATAACTTTTCTAACCTCAGTACTAAAATATTGATAATTAAACGCCAGAAATGACAAAAAGGTACATTAAACTGTTTGTATTGGTCACAAATATGTGACTTATCCTTATTTCAATTTCAGTTGTTTTTTCATGGCGAGGGGCTTCGCCGTAGATGACTGCCGTCAAACAGATCATGCAGTCCCTATTTTCATGATAAAAGAATACGATGTATTATTTCACATGCTAAAATATAAGATTTGATGTTTTTAGTTAAGGCTTGAACTATTTTTTTTTTGAGGAACATATGAGTATGTTCAAGCTGTAAAACGTAAAATGTTGGTAAGTTGTAAAATCCGTGGCTGAGTTAATAAATTAGGTGGTGATGTATCAGTGGGACAAGTAAAAATAATTGTTGTTCATTATATTTGACGCTTTCTTTGGAATATTCAGGTGGCATTTAAAAGAAGGCGAATTAGTTTATTAGAAGCCTTCTCATTTTACCATGGCTTAGTTATAAAATCAGAGGTTGGTCTCCGTGGCCAAAAAAAATAAATTCTGCAGCTTGACTTATTATTCCCCTTAAAAATTTACAAAAACTACTAGAGATCAACACAACAATACAATCACACATTATAACAAATTTTTAACCGACTTCAGAAAAGGAGGAGGTTCTCAATTCGGCTGTATTTTTTTATGTTTGTGACCTCAGAACTTTTGATTAGGTGAGCCGATTTTGATGATTCTTGTTTTAATCGAAAGCTGGTGCTTATCATGTGGTCCCACTTAAATTTGAGCGAGATCTGACTATGGCATCCATGACAAAACCATGTAAGTCTTAAATTTTCATTAAGTATGTGCGATCAGTAACTCAATATCAGGCCAACCGATTTCGATGAAATATTCTTTTTTTTATTGTTATTGGAAAGGATGTACTGCATTTGATGTTATTTTTTTGTTAAAATTTTAGTTGTAGTTACTTTCAGGCAAGTACTTAGTACAATTAGTATGGTAATGGAAGTAACATATTAAACAAACCATAAAGTTGATTACAAACTACAGAGATAATTAGTGTACGGGAAAAGTTTAATTACAGTAATAAAGGTCCAGTTAATTTTTGTTTAAAATAGGTCATCATAAAGACTATAGTAGAAGTGTATTGCTACTGTTGATATTTGGTACTATAAAAAAAAATAAGATTGTTGTTCAGTCAAAATCAAAATGAATGTCATAATCTATGTTGACTACATAGTTAAAAATTTACATAATATGTGAAATTTTTATCTATTTTTCAATTAAATGCGCTTTTTTCTAGTGTCCAATAAGGATGAATATTAATTATAATCAGAGAATTAGACCTTTCAAAGAATAATGTTCATCTAAATCCTCCTCAAGTTCTATGTGTCATTATAGGTTGTGTAATGTTTGTTACAGACTGTTAGTTTATAGGGTTTTATTAGTAATTAAAGAAATTGAAATAGGGCTACTGCCCTGTTACTAAACCAGCATTTACTAGGGCATCTTCGTAATTGTTGAGGATAGCTAAAGAAACATTGTTAGGAAACTGTTTGAATTAAAATTGACACTATGACCCGTGTTCACTGGTATAAAATTTATTATAGTAAGCGAGAAAATGTACATCCTTATGTAGGTGATTGGACTTCAATTAACCTTGTATTTAAGTAATATAGAATTTTAAATTCAAACTAAAATCATCATCACAATTTTTATTATTTAATTAATTTAAGTACATAATAATATGCTACCCTCATTTTATTTGTATGAATATTTGTGAATATTCTTTGTGTGGACTAATATCAGACAATGCGAACTAAAGCATTCTGTTACCGATAATGACTGGACTGACAATGAGTTGTCGCCAAAATAGCTCTTTTGTAAGCGCATATTACGTGACGCGGTCAAAATCCCCGCACGTCGGGTAACAACAATGACATTATATACAACAACCATTACAGGATAGTGGGCAAAGACCTCAATGTTCATTGTGTAATTATGGTATTGTAGTCCCTTATTATCGAGATTAAGATTCTTTATACCTACCAAACTTAAATTATTGTTTAGGATTGTGCTAAATGCATTATGGAACATTCCATGCTCATGTACGTATAGGTATGCTTTAAATATCCTAAAGTGGGTGAAAATTTGCATTTCGGTTTATTGATATTGGTGTTTAATGACTACACACGTAGGAGCTAAGAGTTTATTGCGTGACGTCATTGCAACAGCGAGTGTCAGTTTAACAGCAGTAGTATCAATGCCCTCGCAATATTTTATTTACCAATCTTGATTACTGAAGTATGTAGATTGTAGAGGACGCTGTTGATTATTTCAATAAGGGACCTACCTACATATTAAATGCTATTTGTTCAGAGATATTAATTTATCACTATTTTTACAAAGTGGGTTCATTACATATTATTATTCATCGATTTAGATGTCATCAATCTTTATTTAGCGCTCAACGAACTCAATAAATCGTCGGATTAATGTGAATTAGAGTAGGTACTTCATAGATATAGAGTTAGTTCTATATCTATGAGGTACTTACTAGTATTGTCCTGAATTCAGGTGCGAACGGACACCTCATATTTATTTCAGTGAAGATAGTATTCTTATAAACTTCATTCTTCCTATTACTAAAATGTTAGTCGCACTTTACAAAGACTCAGTTCCTTCGTAACTGAAAGGGTTAAAGGCTTCGCACGCAACGGTTTTTCACCGCGCGATTTTTTCCGCAAAATTTATTTATTTTATTTATTTATTTATTTAATCTTTATTATACCTAAAAATGATGGTATAAAAGGCGAGCTTAATGCTAAGAGCATTCTCTACCAGCCAACCTTTGGGCGAATCGGAAAACAGCGATGGCGGTATTAAATGGTAAGTACAAAATTCTGTGAGATATGGAAATTGTATGGAGCTGCACGCACTTGCGAAAAAAAATCGTGTTGCTTATGATTCAGTACGCGATTTATAATCCGTCAGAAAAAAAATCGTGGCAATAAAATTCGCAATGCGTGCTAAGCCTAAATGTGAGCTTTATGCCATGAAATGAAATGATTTAGGAAATTTAATTTTAACTAGATAACTACATGAAGTTAAATGTTGGAAACTTTGAAAAGTATTGACATGGCCGATGGCGTTATTTGGTAGTTTTACCCTGCGTGATGTAAAGCTAGAGCTAACAAACAAGAATTAATTTCGTTGTAGAAAAAATGAAGATAGGTAACTAGGTCATGTCTACTGAGAAATTCTATTTCCAGAAGCTCTATTGGTTGAGTAACCGTGAATGTGGTGGATCTTCCAATATTTTGATTATTTGGAAGGCATTTTAAATAATACATCACACATCAATAAATAACACTTTTCCTAACAATACGATAACTATAGATTTTTGATTGAAATCTGACCGATAAGTCAATTTTATCAAAATCGGCATAATGTAATTATTTCTTTGCACGGTAGAATAACAAGTTGCGTTTGCTGTGTGGAGGTAAAAAATTCCACTGACGCTTCACTTTATGCAGTGTGTCATTGTAACGGAGAAAGTGTACGAGAAACTCGCCAGTCCTAGATTGGCTGCGGATGCAGTGCTGTCTCCACAATCCACATGTCAAAATAATTAACTACCGATTTTAAATGTTAAATAGTTTCAATCAAGGAACCCTATTCTCTTCGTAAGGTATTTGGTTTTGTCTTGTTGTTACAAATGTCAGTTTCAGGCTTGCAACTTACGAATGTTTAATATAAGCTTGTATGAAACTTGTCGTGTGATGTCAGTTCTATTCTCAACTTTTATAATGAAAAACTTAATGATCTACTTCGTATACTTAATGAAATCTGCAATATGAGTGACAGATAAAGCAGTAAAATTAAAGAACTGCCGAATGACCTATCTGACTTATTCACTTCGGAACGTCCATCACTCAACTGCGTCTTGCTGTTGTTACTAAAAATTAACACTAACAACTTGTTAGTGGTCAAATTAAATAGTACCCGGATGACCGAGCTTTGCTCGGTTTAGTGTTGCTTAACAACGCCATTTACTGAAGTAGCTTTAGTATTGCTACTGGCCAAAAGATGTCAGGAAGAGTATATTGTAGAAGTTTATCATTGCCTGAAAACACCGATAAAACGACATTTTCTAAAAATGAATCCTAGCTAGATCGATTTATCGCCCCCAAAACCCCTTATATACTAAATTTCATGAAAATCGTTGGAGCCGATTCCGAGATTCCAATTATATATACAGTGTGACTGGTAAAAGACTTTAGATACTCAAGGACATGATAGTACATGGTCTTAGCTAATGATTTAAAAAAATCAAAATCAAAATTATCCTTATAGTCCGTAAATTTACTTTAATCAAATTAATCTCAAAATACTCCGGAAGCATGGACACCGTGTACAAACGTTCAAAACGCTACGGTCGACGCTGCCCGCCGCGCCGCGCAGTGCCGCGATCAGCTGGTGGGTCGGTCAGTGAACTTTGGTAAGGGCAACATATGATTCCTTGCGGGGATTTCGTTAAAACTGACAAAAAAAAATTACTGCATCTACAATAGGTCTTTACTTATCTTCGTACTTTTTGCGTATTTAAAAATGGAATCATACCTATTTACAACGATTAAATTCGTGTCTATTTACAATTATTGAAGTTTTACGTACTTTTTACTCACCTCCTCGAGTGATGCAGAGTTCAGCACGTTTGCACAAATTGTCCTTTACGCGGTTTAGCACAAGAGGATCACTTCGAACTTTATCAAAAGCAGTCAGTATTCTTAATCTGTTCGAATACTCCGTAGCATACACAACACTTTTAACCTCGCCCCACAAATAGGAATCCATCGGTGTGAGGTCCAGAGAGGGCGCCAGCCACGGCACAGGTCCTCCTCGCCCTATCCACTGATCACCGAAGTACCATCGATCACGTAAGGCGTAGGTATCCTGCGATTAGGAAATGCTTCGTGATATAGCCGAATGGCTCCACTCACACTATCATTGGCACAAGCATATGCACGAACCATCTCCCAGTATTCTTCATTCGTAAATGACATTTTTGTTACTTTGTTAATTAATTAATGTTATGATCTTAGACCTGATCAGCGCGTGCGCGTAAACAGAACTGAGGTAGTGAGTAGGTTTGGCGTAGATTTTGATAGGTGGGGTCGGCGGCGGCAACGTCGCTCAAAGAGACCGAAAGCCGCCGCGGTGTCTTTGAGCGCGCCGACTTTTGTGAAATTACAAACACCGGTAGTATTTGTGTTTCACCGCGTTTTTGATGTAATAAAATGTTATTTATTAATCGCATGAGTTGAATTCTCGTGTGGTACGAGTGTCCAGACTTTTTGTTTTTAATGGATAATTAGGTCAAATTTTAAGCACCCTTTTTAATTACACATTTGGATTGAGAATCGAGTACTGAGTATGCCCTATCAATATCACAAGTGTCTTACCAGTCACCCTGTATACAAGAATTGCTCGTTTAAAGGTATTAGATTACATAGGGGTTTATAGGACAAGTTACAACATTAAAATCGTTCTTTGGCTTTATGTATAGGTAAAGGAGCTTAACACGAAGGTTTCTGACATGGCTTGATGACAGGGTAGGACGCTTAAACTTCTGAAAGCTGATAACCGAATTGCAAAATTTTAGCATTGCCAAATTTCAGCTCGTGTTTCGGTTATCAGCTTTCGGAAGTACCTACACCTGACCGATAGGCCGGAAGCGTTAAACCCATGTGACGCCAAAACGCGTAGTATGTTGGTCGGTCGACCGACATTACCTTTTGGTTAAAAAAAGTCCTATCTGTTTCTGAATGGTTTCTGAACGTTAATATTTTCTTTAGCAGACGTTGAGTTGGACCGATGAGGACTTTTTATATTTCGTCTCATTTGAAAATGTGTAAGCTTGAATGTCTATTTTGACTAGTCTATAAGTAGGTTTTTTTTTAGACAGACATATTGCGGCTAATTCTCATGTGATATTGTGCAATGCCGTTTCTTGGTACAACGACGAAAATCACGTGATAAGAAAATAATTTGTTATTGTTTTCCTTGCGAAGTCTGTCGAGTATCCATCCCATTGACCGACTTAGGAGCACTTAGCAAATGAGAGGCAAATAATAATTGTTTCGTAATATTGTATTAATTATTTATTAAAAGAAATGAGTAAAGAGTACTTTCATGTCTGGTTAAGAATTTTGCCTTGTTGTAGGACAATGTCGGATGATATCATTAAAATAATAAGTTATAACCACTACAAGTTATTCTAAGTAGATATTTATAATGTAATGTTATAATGTAACTTCACTTTTAGTAGCTTTAATGTAGCATGAAGGGGTAAGAATGTCGTGACTTCTGACTGATACAGAGCAAAATACAGTGGCCAATTGACTACGATGGGGAAAAGGAAAAATAGATATAGTCTCGTCCAGATATTGTGTTATCTTGAAAGGTTAATCATGTGATACAAAATAGTACATTTAAAAGATATTAATATGAGGTCGGTGGTTAGTTTAATAATATGCTCGCACTAAAAGCTATTCCCAAATCTGTTCCTATTAGATTTTTAGGAATGTATTTTGTATGCTTTTCTAAGTATGAATTGAATAGCATATTCCTATAGTGTGGTTTTGTGCAAGAGGTCGCCATGGTCTTCGAGAAGTCTGGTTTAGCGTTATGTATGGCGGTGGATACTATTCACCATTACTTAGTAGGGAAGCCGAAGAGGGGATTTTTGGATTTACTCAAGCGCGGCACATTATTATATGTAAGGAGGATACCTTACATATTGATAACCTACCTCCAGCCATTATGAGCCTTTAATATAGGGGGATACGCTCAGGGGAACTTATCTGTAAAAAAATTATCGGAATCCTGGTTGTGTTACCAGAAAGTTGCAAAAAAAACAAATATGGTGACTGTGAGATGCCATTGTTTGAAGTATCAAAAATATTACAAAAAAAATAACTGTGGCACTCGGGGACTGCCGCGGTAAAGCTATTTCATAGCATTTTTTATAATTTTTTTTTTATTTTCGTTACGGAATTTATTGATTCGGTCGCCGCGCTCAAAGCCTGCGATAAAAGCTATAAATCAATATAAATAAAATATAAAATAGCTTAATAAATCGAATACATAATACAATATGGGTATCAAATTAAAGAGATCACCATAAGGATTTCAAAAAGGTATAATATGAAAGCTTTTTTGATAGCAGGTGGTTTTTTTTATTTTTAAATTTTTCGTCATCTACAGCGCCGTGAACGCGCGTATTTTGTTTGTGCGTCGTCGGCGCTGTAAAATTACGCCATCTGCAGGGGCTATAAGTATAACTGAAGCAGAAATTTTTGTTTCGTTAGTGTAGTGTATTAGATGAGTAGAGCGTTAGTATGACTTAAGAACGTTATTAAAATTGTTTTTAATCCGATTTATTAAAAACAAACAAAAAGCTACAACGATAAACTTACCTGTATTTGATTGAACACAATTTGTTCCACTTTTTAAAAGTTGTAGCAGTTACACTCTGGGTCAAGGAGGGTGAACGGGTACTGACTACTGCGCTAGTGAATCGTGAAATATCAGAAATAGAGTTGATTTGTCCCTAATATCTGTCAAGTGCGAGAAATGTTGCGAAATCTTGCCTGTACTGAAAAGCTTTTAAGGCTTTTAATTATCTATTATATGATCCATAAAATAAACTTTCCCTTACCCCATATCATTTTTATTGAGCGAAAATATGTATTTTGAAAATGTACCTACCTACCTATTAAATTAATTAGCAGGATAAAATAATTTATGAAATAAAATTAAGTTACTAGATTTTTCAATTAAAATGTTGTTATTATTTATCCTGACCTTTTCTTTTGCAATTACAATGTTTAATGCAATTTAATTTGCATCATTGCAAGCTTTAAATGGATTTATAGGCCAAGACGATACTTTTGAGTCGTTTTATTTGTATGTGGGGGCGTCACGAGGACCTACCTCAAGGATTATGATGTGATTTGGCAATTGGCATAATATACTCATACAATATAACACAATGTCTACATACAAACATTGTATAGCGATGGTATGTACGTACACTTCCATGAAATGAAAAAGGAATTCTTTCCCTGTTGCTTATAAAGGTTCTACAGAAGTTTTGATTTATTAAAAAAAAATACCCGACTGCGTGAAAAAACTAAAAAGAAAAAAATAAGCCCAGTAGTTTAGAATATTTACTCGTATTTATTTATATTCAAAATTACATCTAACATGTTGTTAAAAGTAATACTGAACAAATAAACCATAAAGGATTAACAGTTGGCAAGGATTAAAAGTCCGCGTCATCAAAGTTGCAGTTATAATTTGTAACTGTTTACATTTATAATTAAGTTATCTCTATTATTGCTATTAATATATATGCACGAGAAGTGTTTTTACCCTTGACAAAGCTAATTTACCCTTGAGGAGTCTGGCGTCCAAAGACAAGATGTGTGTCAATTAAAATATTTGGAGATTAAACTCTTGGATTTTATTACTAGACTCTACTGTTATTTATTGTTTGAAGTACTTTAAATTACATACGTATTCTGGAAAATATTGCAGATATGCGCTCTATTTATATAATCGTCATAGCGCGTTTCAAATCATTCACTATAATAATTAAATACAAAAATAGTTTTCTTGTGTAGGAGATACGACTGATCCATATGGCTTAACGAGCCGACGGAGTATTGAAACAAATCGCGATTTTTTTCCAACTAAATGAGTTGTATTTCGAGGTTAGTAACATTATTTTTAGCAAATAGGTATTAGCGGTTTTAGTGCCAAATCGTGTGCTCTATTTAGAACCTTAATTATTACGTCAAGGACACTTTTATTTGAAGTGTGATGTGACGGAATTCTACTAAACCAAATCATGATTAATATTTAAGGATATGATACATATTTTGAATCGGTGCTCCAAAGACGTTAAGAGAGACGTTAAGCTATTTCTACCGGTTGTTATCGTTAGATAGCAGTCGTTAAGACAAGTCGGAGAACTTCCAGTGACATTAGACTTACCAGATGGTCGGGATTCGTCTGGATTGTCTCGACATTTCACATGATATCCAGATAGGTCCCGATAAATACAAGACCCGACAAAATACAAAATGTGCTGACACATCCCGACTTTTTGAAGTTTTGTCCAGATATTTCAGTTTTGCCATCTGGCACCCCTAAGCGACACAATTCGATACGTCAGTTGACCATTAACCCTTCCAACTCGCACTCAGAAGCCGCGGTTTTCTGATGGAGTAACTATAGTTGTGTCATTTAAAAAATCCTTCCCACTGGCACAACAAATATTTTTTTTGTGGATTTTTGTTTAATCAGCGGTGTTTGTTCGATTTTTATATGTTATACATAGCTTTTCTGTTTCACTACAGTTGTATTTCAAGGAATGGATTATAGAAAATATTTATGCTTAGTTGTGCGCAGTTGTACGTAGTTTCGTCAATAGGAACACATTCTGGGATGACCCAACTATGTAGTTGTGCGTACGTAGTTGGTCCACGAGAAAACCGCGATTGAAGCAGGGTGGTTATGTTTAGGCCTCTTATGAGGCGAGGCCTGTTACGAGGGGGCGATTAAGGGGTTGAAGCCAGTATAGTTATATTAACTTGTATTTATATAAATTTCTATGAAATTAGAGTACTTATCTAACTATTATATAATTACACATTGCAAGTGTGAGACACCTTCAAGGCTTCTTGAACATGATCCCATTTACGTTCGTAAGTAGTAACCGCAGGTATCTAACGGTGTGTAAATGTGATCATTACATTTATTATTATATCAAACATCATAACGTTAATCTTACATTACATTTAGGATGGAGTCTGGGTCAATGTCCTCTACAGCATTGGTTTTTTGCATCTAATTCTATAACAAGCGATTATTATTCATACTTCGTTTTATGATAGCCTCACCCTGTTTTATTGCTTCCTAACACTTGTTGATTAGAACAGCTGAGTCTGTCAGCTATCTATCACTGTGCTATCAGCGTCTAGACAGACGGAAGCAATTTACCACATTTTGACACAAACGGAGATATAGGGTGATGTCATAATCACTGGAGAGTCGAAGAATACGTAAACTTTAATAATCTTTGATCTATAATCTATATTTATCACGACCCATGTTTACCACCACAAATGGTTACCATGTCGGATTGCCGCGCCAAGGGTCCTTCGATTCCCATCGAGACGGAAATTTGAATGATGAGTTTGAATTTCTATTCTGTCTGGGTGCGTGTGTTCTTGACACCCACGACAGGGAATCCTAGTGGGGCTTAATTTTTCAAAATGCAGTTCCAGCGATTAGAGCGGTCAAACAAACAAAACAATTCCTGCTATTAGTTAGTATACTTAGTTAAACAACGCAAACTTACACCCCCTCACCGCATAAAAATCAGAATCAAACGCAAACCTCGTTGGTAGGCAGGGTAACTTGCTAGTTATTTTCACATTAGCGCGGCGTTTCCATCATGTAAGTGTTGTAAAATAATTATGCATGTCTGAAGTTAAAATTATGTATAGCAGTTGTAAAAATGAGCTAGTTTATAACCTGTTATTCCGAACAAATATACGTAGATTCATCTATAGAAGCGATTTGCAATACATATTAAGATTTTCCAAAAGCTGCACGGAAATTTAAGAAATGACAACTTTTACATTACAAAATGCACACCAATAAATGTCTCAAATAAAAAAATAAAAAAATCATATAACCTTCATGAAATTGTTCGAGGAAAAATCGTAAGATAGAGCCTTTTTATTAACAGACTTCAAAAAAAGGAGGTTCTCATTTCGACTGTATTTTTTATTTATTTTTTTATGTTTTTTACCTCAGAACTTTCGACTGGGGGGTGAAACAATTTTGATGATTTTTTTAATTGAAAGCTGGTGCTTGTCATGTGGTCTCACTTTTTCGGTTTTTTTTTTGTTAAAATTTTAGATTATTTCCATGGGAAGTTAAAGGCCAAATAATTCGAGGTGAACCTTTTTTCCGGAAGACACTTAAACTTCCACCATTTTGGCCTTCGCGGTTCAGTTACTGAGCAAAGCAAACTGATAACTGTAGAGTTCGAGTAATAGTCCGAATATTTCCTACGCAACGCCAAGAGCCCAAAATTGCCAAGTGTATCATTAGTTTTTACCTGACTGCCAGGAAGGGTTATTTACCAATATGTTAATAATGTGACGTCGGTAATTAGACACTGTTGAATGAACTGAATGGACTTGACATAATAATATGTTAATATAGATATGTAATTGACGAATGAGTGTAATGACCCCTGCATCACCTCATGGAATGGCTGGCGGCCGCTTGTTTGTCATAATAAAATATCTTTGAAATTCATGTGTCTGTACGATGCGATTCTTTCTACAAACGAACGTCAGAGTCATTGCTCTCAGGTTCGCCGCAAATAAATGCAAAAGCGAGTGGCACTGTGGGCCGCTAATGTTTTCATTTCGGGTCGACCTCGGCAGAGATGTACCGTGGTTCGTGCACGTGGCCGCGTCTCTACCCAGTGGTGGCAATTGGCACGTGTTGCATGCGTGATTCTGTCTCGTTCGTACGCACATGACGACCGTATGCTTATAAATGGCGGTCTGTGTCAAGTCAAAGCGTGCACGCTTCGCTTGGACCGTGGTAATCAAAACATTCGTATCACAACTGATAACCAACCGAGCTATGCTTTGCGTGCAAATGCGAATCTCTGATGCTCCTATTAGATACCCACCTACATCCATTATATATTTATGAGCCTCAATAAAAATTATTCACATCTAATGTTTGCTGGCCTAATTTTTATTGGCCTAATAGGTAATGTTTTGGCATAACAATGAGATCGAACATTATTAAGTATTCGCGTCTGTATGCATATTCAAATAAATTGCGGAAAGTTTGTCGTCACCTTGTGATGTGTGATCATTTATGTCTAGCCAGTGGCTGGAATAAGTCGGTGAAGTGAAGATTGTAGTTGTTTGTGTTTTTATAGCAGAATACGTTTTGATTTCAGGTACGTAGGTGACAAAGGCTAAAATGACGGCAGAGAAGAGCAAAGGTCTGGCGCAGAAGCCGCCGGCGACGCGCAAGGTCGCCCCCGACGGCGGCTGGGCCTGGATGGTTTGCTTGGGGGTCAGCTTGGTGAACGTAAGTGATATTTATCAGAAGTTATTATAATACCATGTAGTGTAGTCTATGTACTAAGGAGTTTCGATTTAAAACAATTGCGATAGGACACTCCCAATTAAGTTTTAGGTTGTAAGGGTTTCCATCCATCTTTAGTCCGCACTAACTCTTATTTCCACCTGTAGGTACCTACAACGGACGAGACCCTGGTGAACAATCCCACTTTTTTCAGGTCCAGAATTTGCGTGACAGTAGAGCTATTTTATCCGCCTGGCTAACTAGCCAGGCTCTTAACCTACCTCCTTTCTGGAATATACTATGAAAAGTTAATATATGTTACACAAAATCTTATTTTTTGAACTATACCGCTAGGGTAGATGATCTCTCAGCACTCTTTTTGGTCGAAGCCTTAAAAAAGAGACTCCTCTCGCCGTCTATTGCGAAACATCCAAATTGCCACAGTTAGCATCCCTTGCCACCTCTGGTGCTCAGGGGAAGGCTTGAGCCCGGCACACTTAACTCAAATTTATGGATATGGTGCAGAATCCGGGACATTCCCGGATTTTCTCGGCTAGATAATTAGCCGAGAAGAAGAAGTTGCTAGATAGCAACTCTAGTCGCAATCTTGCAGACAAGCTGATGATGCGAGTTCCCCGCTTTCTTTCATTCGAAAACGCGTCGTTGATGTCTTTCGTGTCTGATGTTCATTGGGGATGTTGACCAGTTAAGTATCATCACAGGGTTGTTAGCTCATTTGTTGGTTTTACACGAAAAAAAAACAGTCTACAAAAATGTGTGTAGTTGTTTAGTTACTAGTGATAAACGATAAAATATTTTTAAACAACAAATGCCGTGAGAAGTAGTAAATCGATTATATTCGAAGGAAAAATCCTTCGGTTAAGGATTCAATGTTTAATATTTCTCTGTTTCTTTGTATTCAGTATTAAAATTTATTCGTATCTCTATTCAATTTGCAATAGGTACATACTTATATGTTATTATAATGAAGGTTTCCTTTATTTCTAGAGGAGAATAATTACGAAAGTTTATAAAAACTGAAAATAATATTTTTTGTAGATTAAATGCCCTGATAAAATAAAGTGGTAGGTAGGTACCTGAATTGTTTCTTTTAATTTAGTATTATTAAATTCTAGCAAATTTTTTAATAAACGCAATATTAGTCTACTAAGTTAGGTCGGGGTTTTTGCGGTCATAATACTGGTTTACTTTACGAAACTACTAACTTTTGCCCGTGGCTTCGCGCGCGTGGATTTTTTTTTTTACACAAATTTTTATATCATTTTTTACAAATCTCGCAGGAACCCTGAACTTTTCCGGAATAAAAAGTAGCCTATGTGTTAATCCAGGGTATAGGCTATCTCCATTTCAAATTTCAGCCAAATCGGTTAAGTAGTTGTTGGCGTGATTGAGGAACAAACATCCAAACATGTTCACGAACTTTCACATAATAATATGATATTAATAGGATTGTGCGTATTGTATTTGTTTTAATAGGGATGTAAATGTTTAACTGCAATGGTTTTTAGTAAAAGGTAAAATTAATTAAATCCACGCACACTTAGACAAGCTTACATAAACCTATCTGTATATAGTATGAAATGTCCTTTGAGAGCGACGCCGACGCGACGTTTCCATTAAATTTTGTGACTCATCAATTAGTTGTATTCGTATTTAGTTCTTATTATTATTATACCGAGACTGTACTGATCAACACATTACCGACGCTTCACTTAATGCAAAACTACGTCATGACCATGGTGACGATTGATAGTTAATGAGACGATAATAACAGGCGCTAATATTGTTTGGCCGTAAATTTACTTAACAATACTTAATTTTCTTTTTGTCACATCTATTCGAAAAAAGCTAGTTTATTCTTCGTGAACAAGGACTAATACCTCGGACTAAGTGATTTGAGTTTGCAATGTGGATATTATTAGTAAGATTTCCAACCAAAAAGATAAATTACGAAAATTGTATGAACAACAATAATAACAGGTTGTATGATAATAAAATGGGGGTGAAACTATTCTTATTCATAATTGTTACACTTTATTACTAATTAATGGTGATAACTAGTAAAAAATCAAAAACTCGACTACACAAAAAACATGATATAAAAGGTACTTAAACATGTTATAAAAGATAAAGGTAAGTAGGTAGGTTTTGAAATCCTTATGATGAGCTCTTGAACTTGATGTCCATGTCCATTGGATTTATTTTTATTTTTTGATACCTCAAACAATGGCATCTCACAGCCACTATATTTGTTTTTTACTAATTTCACTTATTTAAGGACAGTTGGGCTATCAAAACGCATCTAACACTATCTATAAAGACATGAGGTAATAAAGAATATTACATGCTTATATTCATACATACAAGATACGCGCGAAAACCATAACCCCTTCTGTCAGTCGGGTAAAAAGCAGAGGATGGATGGAGCCCCTTACCCATCATAACTTAGAATTCTACTCATTCATGGTCTACTATAGAGCACGGGTCTCTCCTCTAAAGGAGGCCCAGAGCGTGCTCCACCGCGCTGCTCCAATGCAGATTGGTGGAGTGACTGCTTAAGTTCACAAATAAAAGATATTTGTGATAGTTTACCTTTATTTCATGTATTCATTATTATTGAAATAGTCTTTATTCATGGACAATTTTACATACATTCATGAATGAAATTAACATGTTAGCAATAAGTAAGTAGTTTAGTGCACAAGGTAACTAGATGACGTAGTTATTATTTCGCACGTCTACTAGATGCAAATATCTACATATGAACGTAATTGCTTCAATTCAGTACCCGGACGACCGAGCTTTTCTCGGTTTAGTGTTGTTTAACAACGTCATCTACTGAAATAGCTTTAGTGTTGCTACTCGCCAATAGATGTCAGGAAGAGTCTATTGTAGCAGTTTTTCATTGCCTGAAAATACGGATAAAACGACATTTTCTAAAAATCAATCCTAGCTAGATCGATTTATTGTCCCCGAAACACCCTGCATACTAAACATGAAAATAGGTGGAGCCGTTTCCTAGATTTCGAGAATATATATGTATGTATAAGTAGCAAAAATTGCTCGTTAAAAGGTATTAGGTAGATGAAATGATAACAAGGTCTTAGATATTCTGAAAGATTTGGCGAAATCTTCTAATAAATATAATACTGCAGTGTACGTTGGTTTGACACGATACTTCTAATATTTTCTCCCACGGACTTTAGTGACTACCTATTTTGTGCAAAAAATTTACACAATAATATGATAAGTACTGAATCTGTCATATAAATATGTATTGTGAATTATAATGCTGAATCACTTTTGTATTAGGAGCTATTTCGAAAACAGCAAATACAAATTAGATAGGTCAAATATCTTCTTATTAAAAACATGTTATGCGGTAAGTACATTAACATTCTTTAATGAAGATTGTACTGTAGTGTATGTATAGCGTGACATGTAGCCCTCGTGTGGTATTGTAATTATTAGTCACATGCTCTCATCTTGAACACAGTAACGAGTATTGACGGACAGACGAGCTACGCAGCACGCAATATTTGATATACACGTTTGATTGGGTGTGTGAAACTGTGAACGTTTGTTTTTATCATACACCAATTCTCTGTGTTTGCATTTCATCTAATAGATTTAACGAAATAAAATAGGACTTTGTATTTTGGATAGATTTTTTATTGAGTAGCAAATTTACCATAGTGTTAAGCATTCTTCGCATCTCATTGGCAATCAAGCGCTGCAATAAATTCGGAAGTAGCTTCAACTGCAGAAATTGAAGTGAAAACTTTTTTAGCATCGTTGTCATTTGAAAGTCGATGAAACAAAAAAGCGATAGTAAAAAGAGACAGACACATAAATTCATAAGATTTAACGTGGGAGAAAATGAGATAAGAAGCATTATACAGGGTTTCTTATGTTCGTGGGTCTCTTTGTGTTATGTACTTTAAAAAGTGCTAAGTTGTATTCATAGATGGCACGAGGAACAAGATAGAAGATTTGTTTTATTGCTGGATAAGTGGTTACTACTGTTAGTTACCACTGTTTTCAAGTGGCAAGGACACCAACACTGGTCCAACCATAAATGAGAGCTTATCCATTTCTTCACGATAGAAAAACAACCTATTATATTTTTTGTGGGCCAAATCCGATGTTTGACTGTGAACACGCCACCAGCCGTCGCATCTGACGATCGATTCTAGAAAGACCACTTGGCTGGGTAGAACCTAAACGGGTAGCGAAAAATATACACGAAGCTTAAGGTTGAACATGACATGACACATTTTGGTCAAGGCTTTGGAGAGTGAAGAGAGCTGATTTACTGCTTCCTTCTTGGATGGCAATGCTTCACCGACGCCACTGGTGTTCTAAAGTTTACGTAAATGTAAACGTGCATGGCAAGCAGTCGCCAATAGACACGCCATAACGTGAGCTGTTTACTAGTTTAACAGCTTCAAGTTTAAAGTGTAAAAAAAGTTGGCAGAAGTGTGATTTGATCATATTGTTTACAATTTGAATGACTTTATATTCGATATTTCATATTTCATTGAAATATTGATAGAGATTTTGATAGATGGTTCACAATCGATCATTGATATCTCACGAGTTTTTGAGTGGATGAACCTATTTTTTAACATCATCTGCTACCATCGTGTTATTTGATGTAAAAATGAATTTGGTTCGAAAAGACATAGTGCAGTAATATATCTTAAAATCGGTTATTAACTAAACAAAGATTCGTTGTCAGGTATTAATCAGCCGATGTCTTTCATAATTGCCTATGCACTTTGAAATAATCATTAAAATTTTTAGTATATAAGCTTATTTTATAAATTATAATACAAAATGCTAATGTGAAGTTGACGTCAGATAGCCATTTTCTTTTTTGCATAGAAACTCTTCGTATTTTACCTAGGAACGTCCAGTGCTAACTTACACACTATTACACCCATTTTACTCTTATGCAAGAGTGTGTCATGCCTGAGGTAATACATTTTATTCGTGTTCAAGCAAGCGTACCTCGGGTGCATATTTACAATGCGTACGTGTCTAACCCAACGTAATGCGGACGAAAAGTCCTTTATGCTGACTAGGGGACCGTTCGAAGTTTTATCTCGGCAGGATCATGAAACATGTCCTTTACCTTTAAAGACGTCTAGTCGTCTAGAGTCTAGACTAAACATACGCTTACAGAATACTGCTTAAGTCGATTCATTTATGACCAGTTCGGGGACGGACGTTTTTATTGATATGAAAGTAAAATGAAATGGAAATGGGTTAGGTGTGGCTATGTGGTTAGCTGCGGCCTATGTGTTTGTCCATGCTATCATACCATCAATCATTCGACCACTCAGTAAAGGCTTTAAACAATATTTACTGAGGTCAATATACAATATAATCTTTCTGCTCTCAAGGTCCTTGGTCCTTCGAGCTCAATTTTATATTTATAGATATTTATGCTCTACCTCAAATAAGAATTAAGTTCTATTAGAATTCGATCATAGATGCAGATATATTGATACATCTGTAATAAAGTCAAAACAGTTTTGCCTTCCAAGATTAATCCTTTAACTATTCTATACTCTTTTGAATAGTTTTATTTTGTATATAGAATAAGTTAGTGCTCGACAACAATCCCACCTGATGGTAAGTGGTTTTATTAATGTATTAATTTTGTTCCAGTTTTCAACCCGTTCGCTGGAGCCGTCGTTTGGTTTGCTCTTCAGCGACCTCCTGGACGACTTGGGGGTCAAAACGACGGGCGCATCGGTCATAGCCAGCACCCTGGACTCTGTCGTCAACTTCTCTGGATTCTTCGTCGGGCCAGTGATAAAAACATTCTCATACAGAAAAGTGTGCTTTGTTGGGTCGTGGATATGTGCGCTGGGACTTCTGTTCACGGCGCCTGCGAACAGCATGGCGCATATAATAGCTACTTATAGTATCATGGGAGGTATGTAGGATTTAGATTTATTGCAATTTAAATTGATTCGTAATAGGAAGGTTAAAAATGGCTCATCTTAATTGAACTCTTGACAACCCGTGTGACACCATGGTTACCATACAGGATCGCCGTGCCAATGTCCTGGGTTCGATTCCCAGGAAGGCGGAAATTTTAATAACAAGTTTGAATTTCTGTTCTCGGTATGTGTGGGTTTTGTTCTTATCCTTGTGTGTTGTTCATGACACCCACGACACAGGGAATCCTAGCGTGGGGCTAGGAGTGTGTAGCGTTATCTATCTAAGGCAAAAGTGATTGACTGATGTATCAACGCACAACCTAAGGATTTGGTCCTTAGGGCTAGAAACTTTAAATTTCGCACACGTATTCTCCTCTTATGACTTAGGCATCCACTAAGGAAGGATTTTTAAAAATTCTACCTCCAAGGGGGTGAAATGGGGGATAAATATGATAAGCATAATTTCCGCGTGCGAAGCTGCGGGCAACAGCTAGTTTATTATTATTATTTACTTAACAAAATTCAGTGCCAATGACCTCCTATCATTGAATTGCGACATGTGTTGAAGCAATGTGTGGTAGAATTATGTAGTATGCGTGACGATCAAACCAGTAAAAAACAACGTTAGGTACACGATCAACTTGAAGTTAAATAAATCAATTCGAATCATGAAAATGATAATATATAAACCCGCATTGTGGACGTTTTACAGATGCCACAACACGTCGTGCGTCGTAAGGGTTTTCATAAGGGCTCTCGCGTTGTGAGGTGTTTTTTCACGAGCGTTTTCGGTCTTTGAGCGTAACATATAGGACACATGAGATAGAAATATTTGCCTCAAGAACTCGCACCTGACATAGAGATATTATAAGTTACATTGTTAACTTATTTATTGTGTAAATGATGCGGATCTAATGATGTAGGTATATTAATTTTCCTTGTGCTGCGGAAATATGATTCACAAGAACATGTGCTATTGGAATGTGTACTGCTCAACGTAATTTTAATAGGCCATGAATTGTAAAATATTTTTATTGTACATTTTCTCGTTTTTAAGGTGGATTCCAAATTATTTTTATTACCGTATCTGCGCAAAGGAGAATTAATGTGCAATACTTTCTCTTTTGTTTGTATAAAGCCAAAGTTCAGTAGGTACTTATGTCCTCTTATAATTCTCAAATATGATTGAATTTTGTATATATTTAGTGTGAATATTTGAGAAATGAGCATATAGTGGTCACGATTCGTTGGTCTCCTTAACATTACAACCGAAATTCCTGTACCTGAGTCTAGTTTATGTACCTACATAAGTCAAGATAGGTTGAGTTTGACAGTTTTCTATCTTTATAATCCTTAGCACAAGTACCACCTTACCTAAAACCTTTCTTTCTATTCCAGGTTTCGGAGTAGGTTTAGCCTCGGCATCATCATTCGTTTCACTAAACCACTACTTCTCCAAGAAGCGTGGACAAGCTGTGGGTCTGTCTATGGCGGGGACTGGGTTTGGTTTGATGGTGATGCCACAATTGGTTAAGTTGCTGTTAGGCGAATACGGGTTCAGATGGACTGTAGTTATACTTGGCGCTTTGGCGTTCCATGCGGTGTTAGGGTCCTGCTTACTTCAACCAGTGAAACGACATCTTATAGATGAACCAGTTGACTGTGAGCTGCAACCAGTGAAGGTATGTTGGTTTTGGGTTATTGAACTTTTGTAATAATCTTGTGAAATTGTCTAGGTGTTTGTTCTGTGTCCGTGTGTGGGTTTAAGTGTATGTAGGCGGGTCTTACTTCGCGAAATAGCTGTCGTCAAATAGTCAAGACTTGCCAATAGTATTTGAATTTAGATTGGAAATTACTTGTTCTTTCATTTGTTACAGAAAAATTTATACGAATTTTAATGAATTAAATCACTAATGCGATTAAAATCTAATCAGGTATTCAGGCGTCATATGCCGCAAAATACATCAGAATCGGTACTTTTTGATATTGCGAGTACTTTTTGATATCGCGATCTATATCGCGAGGTTTAGAAATTACAATTTGGAATGTTATTTAAGTATATGAAAAATACACTTTTTTCATAAATTTATGTTTTTGGATTGTGAAATTGTAATAGAAACCTATAATTTTTATAATTTAGTTCAAGTTAAGAAAGTGAGTAAATTAATATTCGTAAGGCAAAATCGACTAATATGAATAAAACTTAATCTTGGGTGGGTAACTTTCATAAACTGTAGACTGTAATTTGAATAGTCAATGTAATAAAATTGTAGCCAAAATATCCTGCAGTACAAATTGGTTTTTTCCATGTTCTTTCGTGCTCAGTAATGAAACCAACCGATAAAAATCAGTATCAGATATCGTTTGAGCTTATCTGACGTGTGCTAATTATTTTCATGCATAACTATGACCTTTTATTTTCCACGGAGACAATATAACATTGGCCTTTTTAACGTAAAAATTTCATGTAACAACATGTTTCAGGAGATGGAGTGTATTTTTGAGAGCGATGAGGAAGCGGACGATAAGTTTGAAATAAATCCTTTAGTTACTCACCCGATGCCAAAGTTGACGCCGCAAAGATCGCATGGCAATATGAACCACCCGTCGGTTCGGACTATAGGGCTCCCTAGAGCGAAGACCTGTGATAAGCCCTTGGAGGACTTTGAGAAGAATAACAGGCTAATGCCACCAATTTTGACTACCGCCGCCTCAGTAGGGGCGATGCAAAGAGTGACATCTAGCGGGAGTATGAGCGAAGCGGCGAGAAAGCGAAAAGTGTCCGTTATATCCAATATTTCAAACATGGACTTCACGGGCAGTTATCTGCAATTGTATTTAGATGTAAGTATGTATTTTATAGAATGTGAATAGCTTTCAATCCATTAGCATAATGTAGGAACATGAATCTATTTATTACACGTTTTGTCACAACTTTATTTCAACTCTTTACCTTTAAGATTCAACAATTTTCTAAAGCCTCTTCTTAATTTATTGAAGTGATTTATATACAAATTAAAAACAAGTAAACTCACACTTATTAAAAAAATTGTGACCTTGAAAACTAAAGTCATATTTTATTACAGACAGCTGACGAGGAAGCAATACAAATGAAGACATTTAAGAAATTTGAAAAAGAACATGAGAAGAAGAAAAAGGGATTTTTTAGAAAGTTTATAGCACTGATGGACTTAGATCTACTAAAGGACTGGTCCTTTTTGAACCTTTTACTCGGCCTGTCTTTGTTTTGGAGCGGGGAGTTACAGTTTAGGATGTTGACGCCGTTCTTTATACGGAGCTTAGGGTACAACATGAAGGATACGGCTTTCTGTCTCTCTATGACGGCCATCACTGACATATTGGTCCGTTTGATACTACCGCCTATTTTTGATCGAACGAGTATATCCAAGAAAATGATATTTTTCATCTCGGCTTTCTTCTTGGCGGCTACGAGATCCGGTGAGTTGCACGAGTTGTTTTTATTTGCTAATTGAATACTATTGGGCCGATTTGATTGCGGTTTTTTGCATTTAAAAGGTATCGGTTATGCAGCAGGTTCATAGATATGTTTTATGGCGGTAGATCACCAGAGGGCGCTGCAGTAACGTAATACGCGCGTACGGTATTATGGCGTGGGTTTTTTCAAAATTTTTAATTTTGTGTTGTATTGGTAGATACTGTAGTCGTTAAGGGCCTTTTCACACTTCAGTCTCCAACCGCGATATCTTGGATGTATTGGAAACTGTCTGCAATATACCTAATAACTGCATCTCAAGATATGGCTTGTCATTTTGGTATCGTGGATGCAGTGTGAAAGGCCGTAGGTCATGTCTGAAGTAAATATAATTACAAAATCCGAACCACTCACTAAGATTACAGGTCCCTTCTTTGTATCATTCATCTTAACGGTGGATAGCTCTTGGGTTGGTCAGTTTGGTCACTACCACTTGGCGGACGACTTGTGTGTTACAATAAAAAAAAAACAATTATTTAAAATACTTGCCAATGTGGCTTCAACCTTTTAAGGCTCAGTAGTGACACGGGTCTCACCCCTTGAGGAGGCCTAGAACATACTCCACCATGCTTCTCCGTTGCGGATTGGTGGAGGGAGCGGCCAACCCAAGCGTCGGAAGTTTTCATGCCGCCCAGCCAGTCTATTATGAACTCTTAATTCCAGTCAAGTTCCAGTGTAAACGTCAAATTTGTGTTACGGAAGCAGACACGTGACACTTTTTAGCCAATCATAATAATATGCCGTTTATAGTCCGAGAAATGAATTGCCTGGAACATGAATGGTTTTATAAAAGTTCGTAATAGGCCCGCAGAACGACATGGCTTAACGACTGTTATCTTACGACAACAATTAACTTAAAATTGCAGTATTAGCGGAGCAAAGCGAGTGGGTGCCACTCATGATATGGCTGTCTATATGCGGTTTCTTCCGTGGCATGTGTCTCAGTAACTTCACCCTCACCATATCGGAGTACTGTCCGCTAGAGAAACTGCCCGCGGCGTTCGGTCTTCACATGGTCAGTAAGGGCGTTCTCGTTGTCATCATCGGACCTATTATCGGTAAGTTTTTGTTGATAATTGTTGAGAACATTGAGAACGTAATAGTTTTCATTTCTTTATATACTCTGTGCAATTATGTTAGTATTGTCTGTACTTATTTCCGTCCCTCTACGGTACAGTTACTTAATTTATTTATTTTTAATTTCTACGTTACTTAGTTTATTTATTATTAATTTTTGGGAGATGGATTTTCAGAAATTCTCAAATAAAGAAAAATATATTTTATTTAAAAATGTGTGCAATTCACACGTGGTAGAAGTGAAACCTTCAAAAATTTTGCTTTCAAGATAATGAGACCAATGTATTTCGGGAAGATGATAATTGTAGGTTTTAGTAATGATTATAGTGATGCAAAGAAAACAGGTTCTAGGTACACTGATTCCTATTGTTTGTCAATGAGTCAGAGTCAGACACATATAGTTTTTAAGTAGTTTATAATAAAGTTGTTGTAAAAATCTAACATTTCAAAAATTTCTTTTCAGGTTACGTAAGAGACTACACGAATAGTTACGCCATTTGTATTCACGTACAGAACGCCCTAATAATGTCTTGTGTACTCGTTTGGGGAATAGAGTACGCGCTTGCCTTCACTAGGAGACGCAAAGTCGTGCAAATATAGTGGGAATATATGTATGTTGTATACGCTTATGTACTTGATGTAACTACCATTTGTTGACTTTACAGTTGATGTTTTGATGTCTGTATTCTAAACGGATCCGCATGGATATTTGTTGGATCATGACAAGCTTCCTATTTGTCTTTCCCGTAAAATTGTTGAGTTGAAATATAAAATTAGATATTTCTTGTGAATATGATACCATATTTTTGGTAGCAGCAATATTATTTGTGAAACTTATCCATTATTTAATTATCCATGTGAATTATATTACTTATTATTAATTAATGGGGTTACATGACAATCTTTAATGAATTTAAATTTTTATTTTGTGTTAGAGATACATTTGTTTTTGTTACATATTATAGAATTTGATTAACGAATGACATCAAATTGTGAAATATGATAGTGTTTGGTAGGTTGGGAAAGTGTGTATAGGGAATATTAAATTTTCCTAAATTCAGAGACTAATTTGTTATACATTGCTGTAGATATTATAGTTAAAAATAATGTTAGCAATTTTGAATAATATAGCTTTGTATGTAATGAATTAGTATTTTAATTTAGGACAATGAAATAATCCCTACAATTAATCACTTGTGATTGTTTTACCTAGGGTTAAATAATTTAGAAATCGAGAATGGAATTAATTATCAATTTTGTTTATGACACCAAAATTCTCGCAGAAATAGATTATTACGCTAAACTGGAATATTTTTCGGAATTTTCCGTTTTTTATAAAAACATCTCGAATAATAATTGTTACTGGTAAAATAATTGTATTGTAGTTAATTTATAAAATATTGTTTGTTTTGGCAATGAACAATTTAGTACAATTAGTTTTATTAAATCTTATTTTCAGTGTTTTGACCAGTGAACGAATATTGGTTTTGACTTGAGTAATAAGGCCTGGTAGCTGTGAATGAGTGATTAACCATGGGTATTAATAAAGTAAGGGATAGGTAAGGAATTTGGTGCTTGAATTGAAGAACTTACGCCCCAACTCAGAGTCACTAACGGTTACTTAAATCGCTCCTTAGTACAGAATTTCTATGATGGTTCTTTACTAGGGAACGATTTAAGTAACCATTAGTGACTCTGAGTTGGGGGGTTAATGTCTTAATAGACAGAATTGATAGTGGAATATTAGGCCTGAATCACCTTTACTATATCTGTATGTGGGAAGAAAACTTAGTACGTTTTTTAGGAACAATGCACGCACTAGAAGTTAACACATTGTACTCTCTATACTACATACCATTCCCAGATTTATAAAAACAAATCAAAGTTATAGATGGCTTGTATTTTTTTCACTTAAATGAAAAGCGATACAGATAAAACATACTAAAACAGTGCAATCTATACAAAGGGGTTTTTAAAGAGTTTATGAATAAAGCCGTATATCTACAACTTACGTTTATGTCGCTACATTTTACCGTAAACCCTTATTAGGACGCACTTAAAATATAAAAATGGGAAAACTGTATCCATGATGAAAAGGAGAATTGATGCGTATGAATTTTCGTGCAATGTGAATGATTTCTATAGATAAAAAGCGAATCAATGCTGGTAAATGTGATTCAGGTCTACGGTGGTTCACAAAGTATATAGTTGCGATCCTTGCTTTACTTTTAGATAGAAACATATAGATTGGTCATCAAGACGTAGTAAGACGTAGTAAGACGTAGTGACATGTGACGTTCGAAATAAGCTAATATTGTTTTTCTCGTTGCTTTAAGTACTTGGAATGGTATAATATTCCAATATAAAACCCAGTGCGTCACCTATGGGTGTAAAATGTAAAACTTTAACTTTGTGAACCGCTTTACATTCTAATTACTTAACAGAGCATTTAAGTTTTATCGCCGTACTACTTAATATAATTTTTCATGTGTTAAATTTTCTTGTGTTATTTATGTAAAAGTTTTTTTGACATACAAATGTTTAACCATGACGTTATGCTCAAAAAAGACAAGATATTGTGTGAGCAGTAACATAGAAGCCAGTGAGTAGATTGAGTAGAATTCCGTATTTTACTTAATTTTTTTATAGCCTTTATATAGTTACAGTTAGAGTTTAAAGTTTTGTAGATATTCATTTAAATAATCGTATTTTTAGATGGTTGTTCGCAGTTTTGAAAGGTTTTATCTAGGTATTTCTAGACAATTGTTAAAATAGAACTTAGAAGTATGTAGATACGTGTCTCTAGAATCTTTAAGAGACCTATTAGGACACTCACATACAGTAGTGTCGTGAAAATAACATCATATTGTAAAATTATGTTTCTCATGGATTTAAATAATTTAAATTATAAACTAATTCCTATTTGTGGTTATTGCGACCTGTTTGATCAGTATGTAATTTATAATTAATAGAAAGATAGGGTAATAATAACTTACTAATTTCGCGAACCCTATAAATGGCAATAGAAAATACTAAAATTCTAAAACTGATCGAAAGAAGATCATTGATTACAACAGTAAAAAATTGTTAGGTACTTTCAGGCCAATGTGTTTTTATGTGAATATTAAAATATAAAATAAAATCTATTCGTGAATTTATTTTATTCTGTATTTTACAATCTGGGTTTTTTTTCTACACTGTCAAGCGAATTTATATATTTTTTTTCGATATCTATCGATATATTATAGTGTATAAAAAAAATTGAGAACTTCTTCCAAAGTTACGAAATCGGAAATAAAAAATTTTGGAGTAACATAAACGGCTCAATTGCTACTTTCGTTGCTATTATAGTAAGACTTCACTTATTTTCTGATGAAAAGTTGTGGATTTTTTAATTAATAGGTTGGCTATATTGGATCATAAAAGTGTTCATAATTCAATAAGCATTTTTTATTATACTATCATCAACTAAATATGTTTTCTATAATTAGTTACTTATTAATTATTATTATACAATTTATGAAACAATTTATTTAATACTGAGATAAGATAATTGTTTATCTTGTTTTATTAACTCTTAATATAAATCTTCAGTCCAGTGAAATGTCAATGTCATTGGTGAATATATTTAAATACTTGTTACATGCGTTTATTGATAATTGAAAGCATTTTCAAGCTATTCTTAGACACCTTAATCTATAAATAGATGATTAAAGTGATACGAAATGCCAAATTGGTCGTTCGTATCTTCTTAAATAATGCCTACGAAATTAAAGATCAGATTTATGTCAATAAAAATCCATTTAGTTAATTAATATTCAACAATCCAGTTTGTAGCTATTGAGCACAGTTTACATCAACGAAATATAGAACGTTAAATATTTTATTTTCCTATGTTTATATATATTTTATATTAATTGTTGTTAATATGTATTTCTGAAACATGTTGATCAATATATAATTGAGGAGTGACTAATCAAACACCAATAATTCCAGTTTCTAAAAAAATACTTTTTTTTCTGATCGTGATGAAAATATTGAAATTTATTAAATACTTAATTCGGTTTGATTCAAAAATCAATATTTCCATAGTAAAAGAACCCTTCAAAAGTCTAATTCGGATCAAAAGCCAATAATTTCCTCTAAAATACTGTATAGTAATAAAACGTTTTAGCTTTTTCTCTAAAATTACTTAGAATGGAAATATTGGTTTTTGATTAGTCGCTCCTCAATTAATATACATGAATTTGAATATAATACCTAATATTAAAAAAATATGTAACCTGCAGCCATCTTCATAATTGATAATAACATTATCAACATAGATGTCAAATAATTATTGATAATGGGTAATGACATTGTTATATAATATATGATAATGACATACAATACAATTAAATAAATGAAGTAAATTAACAGTATAAACTATAAATATCTAACGCCCCAACTCAGAGTCACTAACGGTTACTTAAATCGCTCCAAAATTTGTATGATGATTCTTTAATAAAGAGCAATTAAAGTCACCGTTAGTGACTCTGAGTTGGGGCGTGACTTCATCGCCACTTAACATCAGGTGGGATAGTTGTCAAGCATTAACTTAATGTTACTAAAAAGTAAAATCTAGCATGTAGCTAATTCCAATATAAATTATTTATGGGTTTCGTAATGACTTCATTATGAAATTATCTTATTTAATGACTGAGACCTGACAATGGTGATGTATGTTTAAGAAATTGTATCATCTTAGTTTAGTGATGTAAAACGTATGAACAACAAAATCATTGTGCACATACAACAGGTTGTAGGTATGTGGTTTGATTTTTTCATGACAAATTGGTGCATCAACATTAGAGACAAATTGACAAGTAACCTAGATTTTTTAGTGACATATAAATTTATATAGTTTCTATTATTCAGTACCTACCTACTTGAAAGTACTAAATAAATCTATTTCAAAAGTTTAATTATATATTACTGTACAGTATTTGTACCTACTTAAATAGGATAAGTACCCCAAAAACGGGTTAGCTCAGCCATAATAATATTGCTACAAATGAATTGAATAAAACTGTGTACCTTTTTAAAAATATTTCGTTTCGGTAAAATCATTCGAGCTCAAATGTCGGTGTTATCTAAATACTGTTATTTTTAAAGATTTGCGTCTTCCAAACTTTCCTACTAATTAAACTAAAATGGGCTCTTTGATATGTGATTTTTAGACCAAATATGCTTAATCTTTTGATACATTATGTACTTACCTTTACACGGTAATATTATACTTACAGCAATCTAAAAATGGAAGGTGAGGTATGCTGGAACAGGATCGTGTGCCATTTCCTTATCTTATGTATAAAAATGTCTATTCATACAGCGGCGTGACAAAATATCACACTGTGGGGTTGGCGGGTGTAAGTTTGTATGAAAATGAATCATTTCATTCATATGTGCGACATTTAGGCCCGTTTAATAAACGGATCTTAAAATCTCTGCGATTTGAAGATTTAGTTTGAGATACTAAAATATGTCAAATTGTATGTAAAAATGATATTTGTCAGATCTGAGATCGCGCTCTGGTATAAGCCGCGCCATTAAAGAAACGAATCTAAAATGGCGGAAATTATCATTCCCCTCACTCGCACGTTATTCGTCTTTAGCGTGCGAGTGAGGGGGAATGATAATTTCCGCCATTTTAGATTCATTTCTTTAATGACGCGGCTTATACAATTATGTACTTTTATGTCTCCTGTGGCTTTGGAGCCGAAGTCGGTTTATTAAATACGGGCCATGGAGCCCAAATGTGCGACGTACCAGTAAAATTGTCATTGTCACTTTGTGTTCATGTTTATAGTTACGACAAAATGTCGTAGTATCGACCACAGAGTACTTAATCACTACGTTTTAGTATCGACACACATGTGCGTCATTTCGTCGTGTCGTTGTCGACAGACACCAAGAGAACGGTATCACGTTTTTAAATTTTTTAAACTTTTTAAATCAATTAATGAAACGTATGTGCCAATTGTAAATACATATACAAATATATAAAGACACTAATATTAAAATATAATATAGGTCTGATTTTACCGTAAATATTGTTTTAGATGGATAGACGTAATCATCTCAGTACTTAAAGCAAATATTTATTTGCATGTTTTAAACTCAGTTATAGTAAGTTTTATGAACATAGCGTTGTAGAAAAATTGCAAAGAAAATAACTATTGTACTTATTAATGATTAATATTCATATAACCGTTCCTTTAATAGCGAGTGTCCTGTAGGGTCAGACCTATGCATTTTCTAAATAGTTTAAAAAATGACTAATAGGATCTCTTACTTATTTATAACAATATACGCTTTTCTTAATAATTATATCTTTTTTGTCATCAAAATATATTCATCCTGAATAATTTTATTTTACAAAGTACCTAGGTACATATTAAGTACTCTATGTAAACATAGTTTTTATCCGGAACACTTAATCTTTTAATGACCGGTTTCTATAAGTTATCTGTCCCTTACTACCGATAAAAGATACAAAGACAGTATATAGTGTATGTTTACGTTTATAAAAAAAACAGATAAACATATCCCCATAATAATTCAAGTATGGCACTGATGGTCTCCCTTTGGCAAAGATATTTAAACTTAAAATAAAAGATAGATAAGCTATAAGAACCGGTCGTTAGACAATCTATAATGAATCCTGAAAGCATTTAAAATCTAAATATTCGTCCTCAAAGATGCCAACTTACATATCTTATTGCCAAATATTGTACATAGAAATTAAACAGGCATTTTTAAATTACATAGATGGAAAATTGTTCTAGAAGCATGTAAATCGTAATTCGTAAGTGTTTTTAACTTTTGGTTTTGCGGTTTATTTGGTGATGTAAAGTGAGGCTGGAATACTTAATTTGAGTATTTTATTGTTAACACATTATGTGTGACGCAAATTAATAATTGAAACATTGATTGGCTTATGCAATAAATGATTTAGTTTGAATAGAAATGTAAGCACGCCTTTATACTTGATACTATATTTTAATACTGCATAAAATATATCAAGAATTTTATTACTGAATGACATACCTACTTATTATGATACATTAAATTAATTATTGGTTACCGAATGTTGTGTTTTTTTTTATCCGGTGTCATAACTTTTGTAAATCCTCCTAATGTTTGTACCTGATAAAGCCCACGCGTCGCGTAATATCAATAGTTATATATGGGCAATAACCCACCCAAGTTTAAACCCGATGGGTAAAAATCTAGGTGTTTTCGGTTTAGACTTGGGTACATAAACACCTAAATTTGTGGGTATATAAACACCCGAATTTTTGGGTGTTTATGATTTTTACATTAAATTTGAAAAATAAACAAATGCAAATTGGTACAGTAGGCCACGGCTAATCATTTCAATTTTTAGGGTTCCGTACGAAAAATCGAAAAATGGAATAACACAAGACACGAAAAACAGAAGACACGAATGATCTAAAGGGATATATCATTCGTGTCTGTCCGCCTTTACAGCCAATTTACTCTGAAACTATTGGACCAAATGAGTTGAAATTTAATAATTAAATTAATAATACTTAAATTAAATTAATAATTAATTTTCACATTTCTCAGTTCAAAAATGACGATTGCTATTGTTTGTAAATTTTCTTGGTCCTATAAATCATTTGAAATAAAAATAGGCAGTTATTTAAAACCTTACATAAATAGTACCTACCTATGTACCTTAGTAATTATGATCAGTAAGTACGACTTAAGTAAGTTTCTTAAAACTTTTACAGGTACAACTTGGGCGACAAAGTTTTTAAAATTACAAGTCAAAACTCACATAATCTAAAAAGCTAACTAAGTAGTTAAGCTTAGGCTTAACTGATTTGACAAACACTGTAAAAATAGTAAGGTATCAAAAAAAACTTAATATTCTCCTTTGAAATTGTTTAGGAATGAGTAACAAAAATTAATGAAAACATTGTAAAAACCTACTGTATCTCTTTTCCGTAGCGATAGCCGGTTTTCCACTGCTGTTGTTTACTCGCATGCCTAAATAGTTCTATTTGACACCACTACATTTCATTTAATGTAAGCGAGGGGCCAGATAACAGTAAGGTACGGTTTAGGCGCTCTGGTACGACTTGGGCAACTTTACCCTAATAGGTGAAAAACCTGGCACGTAAAAAAATCATAGTTTTATTATATAAATTGCACCATGTGGCCCGTATTGGGGCGGCCAGCCGACTTGACTGACCAGAATACGTCAGCCAGTCATATGTATTCTAGTAAGCCAAGACAGATCAGTCAGTATGACTAATTCTACGCTGGTAAACCAGGCATTACTATTTTCCTATTAAGCCTAGGCTAGGTACCACTCTCTTGTCTAAATCAGGTGCCAATGAACTCGTAGTGTTCCGGCTGGGGGCTAGAGAGACCTCCCTTTTTTTCCTTCCCTCTTCTTCGTCGGTAGGTACCTAATTTAGTGTCTTGGACTCACAGATACACAATGTGAATAAGCCCTTTGAAATAACGCTTCCTTGATTGTCATTGATTACCTATAGAGCCATGGCCTTAATAAAATAATGTAATAAGGTACCTACATACCAAATATTTGTTGATAGTTCTGTTTATAGACAGTAGGTACCTAGATAATGAAATGCCACATTTTCATGCAGTTATAATTTTCAGTAAATACTCTGTAAGAAAGAAAGAAATTATTTATTTTGTTAAGCACTGCAATAAGTTATAATTTGACTCTTATTAAATTTATAAAATTACTATAAGTTATAGAGATCTCTATAACTTATACGAGTATACTATAAGTTAGGTATAGATATCATAGACATAATCTAGTGCAGCACTGCTCAACAAAAAAGGTACGCACTCAGCATATGCCGCGGTGAACCACACGGCTACTGATTTTCAGTACGACAAGTAAGTACTTACCTATTTACAAAATTTTCGGTAAGTAACCATATCGTTAATTAATTTGATTATATTGTCTACGCCGCGCCGACCGCCGTAACTATACCTAGTTACAGATATATGCCAGCTGAATTTATCGCAGTTAGGAAAGAAGACCCTCATGAAACATCTATGAAAAAATCAGTCATGCGGCATAAGCACCTATTAAGGCATTGGTCGACATGTCAATTCGGTAAGTCGAGCCTCGGTATCGTTAGCTCCCTTATAACAGCGTAATGTGGACACTGTGGCAGTGTAGACAGGCCGCGTGGACGTGGTTTGTCGTAGTATAACTACACAAACATGTTCGTTTATATAATAAATATTATTTAATATAAGTATAAAAATATTAAATAGTTTTAGCCTAGCAAATGTTATTATAAGTTTAATATTACGTAGTATTAAAAAAGTATTAAATTTTAGAGTATCACCAGTTTAGTTACGGTATATAAAAGTATAACTCGTTTTTAAAGAATTATTTAAAATGGATGAGGCATTTGCGCATCTCAAAAATACTCGTGTAAGCAATTGCAATGGCAAGAAGGCTTTGAAACCCCCTGATGGCGGTTGGGGCTACGTCATATGCATTGGTGTCGGATTTACTTTCGTAAGTATTCAGTTACAAACATGTCTCTATAAAAATTTACAATATATATTCATTTTTATCCGCTTTCTTTTCAGTTATGATGACCCAAGAAATATTCGTTTATTTAATCCTAGAGTAACAGAAAATGCTTTTTTAATATGCTTGTAAAAATTAATTAAGTCGAATATAGGTAGGTACTAAAGTTCTTCGAAACCTTTTATTAAGTCATTATCAGGAAGTGGAGTTGACCAGAATATTTTTTGGGTTGCATTCGTTAAAAATTACTATATTTTTTTAATGATTTCGAAATAGAGGGCAATGCTCGGTTGTATTTCTTATAAGCGTTTGATATTGGTAGATGGAAAAACATCTACAACATTACCATATTCAAAAATAAGAGCCTTATCACATTATAAATTATTTATAGAAAATATTTACGATTACATTAACCGGTAATGAAATCAGTAGAATTTTTTTGTTTCTTTGACGAATAAATTAAAAATATAAATGAAACATTGATCTTAAAACAGAATGCGTAACTTAAAGTAGTTTTTTTTACTTAAAATGTACCTACCTAGGTACCTACTTAAATACTGAGATGTTCAGTGTTCACACGACAAGTTTTCCTTCGAAGAAAATCTAATAGCCGCGGTAGGGAACTATGCTATATACCTACCAGTCCTGGATTTGTCAATAGGCCGTATAGGCCGCGGCCTAGGGGCGGCAGCGTCCTAGGGGCGGCAGATTTCAGAAGATGATAAATAATACCTATCATAGATGATTTTGCAATTAAAAAGTGTTGCAAAAATTGTGATTCTTGTTTTTTTACGCACTTTCTTAGTGACTAATTCAGTGCCTTCCTTACTATGAATGGAAAATTATTATTTGAGAAAGGTACATGGGGCGGCGGAAATAAATTGGCCTATACTCATAAAAAATATAAATCCGGCACTGATACCTACATTGAACCACTGTGAAACGAATACGTCAAAGACTATTCGATTTGCATGACAAGTCCGTAAGCACGGTAAAGTATTTCTTATGTATTCGATAAACGCGTTTAGCTTTTTTATCGTATAAATGTCGTGTGATACATGTAAATACTATTAGATAGGTTTTTACTGTACATAAAGTAGAGTGTTAACCCTGATGCATATCATTTGGGTACCTACCTATATAGAAATGTTTGAGAAAAATTCATACTGGGGCTAAATTATTAACGAGATAAATCCCTTAACAATTTTCATGTCTTTTGCTACTAGCAAGAAAAATATGTAAGTTATGGCGAAATTTTTATATATTTATTTGTACATAATTTTTTTAATATTTTCAATTAGGAAAATTTTTATCCCTTTTTAGCTCTTTTTAAATAATATTATTGGGTGGTTGCTTGCAATGCCATTGTTTGAAGTACTCGTATCAAAAAATAAGTTTTCGTCGCAATTATGGAACGTTATAAAATAAATAAATAAAATTATAGTTTCATTATTTCCCAAGAATTACCTACTGATTACAAACCAATAGACATCATCGATTTTTTCGCATTTTATCTATGTAGAACCAACATACGAACAGACGAACCAGCTCCATCTGAGGGTTTAATAGTCACACCCACGTGAATAATAAGAACCTGATTATAAGCGGAGTATCTTTAGGAAAGTGGGAACCCATAACTGGTAAAGGAAACGCAATAAAAAAATGCCACAATTCATTAAAAAAATATGGGGGTTGTTAGGCAAGTATCCAACAACCATCATTCACGAGTACCTACCGTCGGATTAAACTGCGTGGTATCGACCTACATAGTCGACTTCTAACGGGAGGAAGTTGGCGCCTTTTCCCGTTAAGCTGTAAAGGGGTCTTCGGGGCTCAAGCCCAAAAACATTGCAAGTTTCCAGTGACTTGACACTACACCAAGTAGTCGGTATCGAAATTTATTTTAATTATTCAGTTAAAAATGAGAGGTGTCAAGGGACACCCGGATGGAACGAAGTTCCTTTCGATTTAAGTATTGTTTTACGCGCTCAGCAGTGTGATTCAGCAATATGAAACGAGCTCACGCTACTAGCGTGATTCAGAAAGTTGTACAGCGCCATCTCTGTAAAACTCACTGAATCACTTCAAAAAGTATCGTACCAAAATTTCGTAAGAAAATTTTCCGTCTAGCCCCCTTTCATAACGCGCGATAAGGAACTTCGTTCCAAAAACCGTACTGTGGCATTGAAGTATTATTACTAGCGTATAGAACCGACACTGCGAACATGATGTATGTCTCAATCAATTGGCGCCAATGGGCTTCAATTTTCAAAGGATTCGTTCGATTTTGATTAAAGAGAACGGGGGCTCTATTTAGAAAATAGAACCTCCCGGGCGGGACACAAATTTTCTTCGAGATTTCTGTTCTATGACATTATACTTCAATGTATTGTGGCGGCTTAGAATACTAACCCCAATTCCACGCCGCATGGATGTCGTAAGTGACGACTAAATTCGGCACGCTGATGGTAGGGCTCCTCGGAGGGATTATATTGCTAATATTGTTTTTAATTATTAATGAATACCATTATTACTGTTATTATTGTTTCATGGGGTTCGCCTGGATAGCTACGAACCACCCTTGAGCTTGAGTCAAACGACTCGTCGTGTTCCCGCTGAGGGCTTGAAAGCCAGTTCTTTCTTTTTTCTTCTCTCGTTCTTGGCCGGCAATGCATCAGTGATGTCTTTGCTGTTGCTGATGTTCATGGGCTACTGTGTACTACTATACTTACCATCATACCATCGTATCATTTACCATTTTTTTTATTTAAAGCGATAGGTATGTATATCGCTACAAACCATTTCATTTGGTATTTTTATATTCATTTTCCAATGTTCATTCTTAATTAAGAAAGTATAGCAATTATTCTTTTAAAAGAATAAGAAAAATTTACAAAACTTCATTTTCCGATACTTAAACATTAAACTCATCAAAATTGCCGTATTGACAGGCGAGAGCCTGTCGAATCTGTACGTTTATCAACTACTTACCTACTTCCTATGCAGTGTTAGGATTTGGAATCTAAAATAATAAATGTAACATTTTATATCACTTAATGTACATTAATATGTAACGCGATAATGCGGAATGTCCAGTCCAGTGAAAGTTTATCATGTTACAACTATCAAAGCTCCTGAATGTGCACGAATGCAAATCATGAAGAAGGCTGATCTACCCAGAGCAATATCTAACTAACACAGATCATTGATCTGTGCTAACTAAACTAAAAAGTCAAATATCTCGTAAACTCTCCCTGTACCTATACTTGTATAGGTACCTATTTGACGTATCAAATGATTTTTTTTATTGAAGTGGAAACTTCTTTAGGTGCGGTGGGTATTTTTGTTATGGGATGATACCATGTAATTGACGTATCAAAAGATCATTTTAATTTTTTTATTTGAAAACTTCTATTTTTGATATGGGATGAAATCATACGGTTCGTGACTGGTCAGATTTTAATCGACACCTAACTGTGGCGCCATCTCTGAGAGAAGTACAGAATTATAGTTACTTATTTTTTACAGCTCGTATTAATATCAATATTGTAGTTTATTTATACTTTACGAGATGACAGCCATTCACTAGAAAATGTAATGAATAAAAACACTTCATATAAAAGTATTTCCTGCACAATAAAATATTTCCTGACGATTCAAAAAATACACACGTAATTGTTCAAGTTTTCACTTCTGTCGGCACTTCTGTTTTTTAATAGAGTATGAAATAGAGTAAAAATTGTCGATTTTATAATTCGAATGTTTTGAACAAAATGTGGTAAGTAGGTACCTAATATGAATCCTACTGATTGAAAATAAAATTTAATCATCCTGCTGACAACATATGCTTAAATGTGCTATTCCATTTATCCGTATTCCATGTGCTTTTTAATTCGATAATTTAAAAACAAAATTAAAAAAAACATGTTTTGCAATTAATTCAAGTCTTGCGTAAGTTTTGGTTCGCCCAATAATCGAATGATATTTGTAAACGATCAGCGTAAAGAAGTTCGCAATAAGAGAGACTATGAGCACTATGACAGAGCTTTTTGTACTTATAACCAGATACATCTAAAATGATGCTCTTATCGGTTATTGTTGACTGTAAAATTGTGATGTAACATTACGCAATAGGGATGTTGACACTAACTATAAATTTATATAAATTTATGTTTAAAATATTAAGGGAAACATTAAAACATCTAAATAGGGATGTTGACTAATTTTAGGATTCAATTTTATTTTATAGATAGAACCTCAATATTCACGAAAAAAATATTATAAAAATAATATTCTTCAATTTAAAAACAAAAATTGATAAATAAAAATCATTGTCAAATTTCTCACCAAAAACGTCACATGACGTCACTAAACGATATTCAATACTATCTATCTACTAAGTTTGTTGAATTTCCATATAAAATTGTTCCAATGACGTCATATTCTCAAAATGGCGTTTGCGGTCACGTGACAGTGAGTACAATTTTTAACATTTTAAATTAATGATATTTAATTTATTGTGATTGATTTCAATAAAAGAATCATATTTTAGGCCTTTAAATGTTACCACTAATATTTTAGACATAAATTTATATTAATTTATAATTAGTGTCAACATCCCTATTATTATTCTTTTATCGAAATCAATCACAATAAATTATATATAAATAATTTAAAATGTTAAAAATAGTACTCACTGTCACGTGACCTCAAACGCCATTTTGAGCTTATGACGTCATTGCTCGGTATTTTACATGCAAGTTGAAAAAACTTCAGTAGACCGATAGTATTGAATATCGGTTAGTGACGTCACGTGAAGTTTTTGGTGAGTTTGATAATGATTTTTGTTTGTCAATTTTTGTTTTTAAATTGATGTAAGTAATATTTTTTTCTTGAATATTATCTAAGGTTCTATCTATAAAATGAAATTGAATCCTAAAATTGGTAAACATCCCTATTAAACAAACCTTGAACCTTGAGAGAGTTGCATAATGTTACTAAATACATTTAAAAATTATGTTACTCATATGGGATTTATAAAATATGTAAAGAAATACCTAGGTACATTGAATTTGTAGGTTGGTAGGTACAGTTTTTATATTGATGTGTAATTTTTTACTTTACATTAGTAATAGTCTACTTATATAGGCTTTAAGATGAATGTGATTTATCCTGCATTGAAACGAAGTTTTATTATCACTTAAACACACAAACCTCATAAACAAAACGTTTTTTTATAGGGTTCGAAGTATCGGCCTCTGGTATCGATACCGAGTACTCGTGTGGTATCGATGGGTAAGGTATCGATACCAAAAAAGTATCGTTTCTGAAGTATCGATACTACTCAGTATCGAGTACTCACGAGGATTTTTTTATGCCTTGTGCAGGCAAGCGAGCAGACGAGTCACCTGATGGTAAGTGATCATCGCCGCCCATGGACATTAGTAACACCGGGGGCGTCACCAATGCGTTGCCGGCCACGAAGAAAACAATAGACCCGCTTCTTGAAGGACCCCATGTCATAGTTTGGAGGGAACACCCATGCAGGAAGTTTGTTCCACAGTTTACACGTGCGAGGTAGAAAACTACACGAGAACCGAACTGTGGACGAACACCAGGTATCCAGGTGGTGTTGATGGAACCTGGTATACCGAGATGTGCGGTGACGTAAATTAACCGCAGGGATTAAACCAAACAGTTCTTCAGAACATTATACAGGCGGTAGAACACGCAGAGTGAGCTTACATCTCTCCTCAACTTGTGCGAATCCAGACTGTCTGTATGTTTGGGATCGTCGACAAGACGAATGGCTCGCCGTTGAATTCGGTTGAACGGATCCACTTGGCAAGCTGGGGCTCCGGCCCAAAAGTGGGAGCAGTACTTCATGTGTGGCCGAATTTGCGCCTTATAGAGCATTAGTCTATGCTTAGGCGTGAAGTACTGCTTAGCTCTGTTGAGCACTCCCAATTTTCTTCCAGCTAGTTTAGCCTTACTAACCAAGTGGTCCCGAAACTGAACTTCATTCATTCAGAGCTAAAAAAAACATAAACGTGTACTTATGTACGCGTGTGAGAAGTTATACTTCTTTGGCATGAAAAAAAATTCAAAAAACAATATTAAAAAAACATTGTTTAAAATACAATATTCAGAAACAGCAATATTAAAAAAATATTAATTAATATTTTGAATAATAATATAATATTTACGAATCTCTATAGCCAAACTATATGTGTTAAGCGCCATGTGTGATTAATTTTGTATCTACATACTTGTAAAAACACCATCTATGTTCTATTACGAGAACTATTACGATACCATGCCACCTAGAACTAACTTCACGATGTAGAATTTAGCTAACTTCACGATATAGAGTTTAGGCACACGCCGACAGTGTGCGCGCATCGTAAAAATTCACTCTCATCATTTTTCTCCATCGCGCCAAAAGAAGTATAACTTCAAAAAAAGGTCGTCGACAGTGAATTTCATGTCCCGATGACACTTTCTGTTTAGTCCGAGCGCTAAAACGGGCCACAGTTGATCTTTTTCCATATGAAAATACTGAAAAGTACTCAGTATTTTAAAAGTACTCGATACCGACGTTTCATATGAGTACTTGCGAGTAATTACCAGGTACGAGTATCGAGTACTCAGTATCGAGTATCGCGAACAAAAGTATCGATACCTACTCAGTATCGAAAGTATCGTTCGAACCCTATTTTTTTATCACTCATTCACAGAAAACGTCCTTTAGGTACTTACATATATTATACTAGGAAATCGCTCTCGCTTCGCTTCGGGAAAAATAGTAAAATAAATATATATGAGTAATATAGCCTATGTCACGCGGGGATAGGGGGGAGGAATGTTGTCCCTCAATCTGTCGCAGTACGTTTACGTGGACAACCCAATGGGACTTAGAATTTTTGGGAAAGATAAATGCAAAGATATAACATATTTATACAGGAGTTTAGATAGGAACACAAATATAATAAACACAAAATTATGTAATTAAAACTAAAAAACCGGGCAAGTGCGTATCAGGCCACGCGCAATGTAGGGTTCGGAAGTAGTAAGTTTATCGTCTATGCATATGTAGTATATGTATATGTAGTATGTTTATCATTCTAGTTATGCTAACATAGCAGTGATAGTTTTCCTTGTAAATTCATCGTATAACCTATTTTTAAGATTTTTTTTCACTTGTCCAACTCCAACCGCTTAGTCGGCAAGGGAGGACCTTGACTCTAACCAAAATTAGCACTTTATGGCCAAATATTTCGCATACGGACTTCTAATTCCAAAAATGGTCTTCTAACCATCCATCCATCATCAGCCTTTGAAGATCCACTGCTGGACATAGGCCTCCCCTAATTTGCGCCACTCTGACCGATCTGAGCCTTCTGAATCCAGTGGATGCCTGCTGTCTTTTTTCGACAGCGCTTTGTTTCGACAGACGAACAGACGGACGGACGGACATGTCGCAACTATAAGGTAAAAATCGGAGGTCACGAATTCGAATATATTTGGCATTTTTGTGTACAATAAATACAGTTTGTTGCCTGTTTATCCTTTAGCGGTACTTAATTTCATTGACATAATTACAAGGAAATGTATTGTAGGTCCTGTAATGACTAAAAATTTGATATTTTTTTTCTGCTTTCAGATGTTGGGATTTGGTTCGTCGAATGCCTTTGGTATACTATTCAATGATTTTTTCATCGAACAAGACGGGGCCAGTGGCTTGCCGTTAGTGATAGGAGTTTATAATGGAGCTCTTTCTATCGCAGGTAGGTAACTGAGAATACTGAGATTAAATAAATAAGGTCACGTATCAATTTACCTCTGTGAGTCAAAGAATGTCAGCTCAACGAGGATGACATATTCAAACAAGGTAGAGGACGTATTTGAAGAACTAACTGAGGATCTCGGGTTAATTTCCAGGCTGTGGTAGACATAATAATCCTTGACAAGAAATAATCGACTTCAAAATCAGGGATAACTCAAAAACTGCTCTTCAGATCTCGCACAAATTCAAATAGGACTACATGACAAGCACCAGCTTTCCAATATAAAAAGAATCATCAAAATCAGTAGGTACCTACCTACTTGAGTTGTCAAATGTAATGAGGTAATACACATAAAAAATATACAGTCGAATATGAAAATCTCCTCCTTTTTTTTGAAGTCGGTTAAAAATTACCTATTACGTCAGTGTTAAATAGCAAATTAATAGACTGGCGTAGAAGGAAAAATAAAATGTTGCAATTTCTAATCAATTTAGATTGCGGAATTGTTTTTTTAAGAGGATTTCTACTAAACGCTGATCTATACGCTGACTTGTTTGACGTGACAATTTTTAAATCTGCAAGCCACTAAAATTATTGTCATTTTGTTGTAAATATCGGACTATTTATCAGCACTTGAGACCCTATATTATTATGTGCCCAAAAATCTTCATTGTCATTATGTACTCGTATTATCATTTCCCAACGTCAGTTTACTGACAGAGTTAAACTTGACTTAGGACGCGTCATTGAGTCTGCTTCAAAGGTTTACCTTGACAGCCTATTGTACAGTATGAATACTATGAATCTCTCCTCATAATAGAAGAGGCCAACCTTAATTCCTGAATCATTTTGCCGCCCATAGGCTTCAGTAATGGCTTAACGACAACTATCTATCGACATCAACTTGTCTCCAATTAGTAGACGACCATCATAGAGGGTCATTTGAATGTCATTGTCATTATAATGTAGTGGAAAATTTTATGGGTTCAAAGGACGGATGAAAAAATTTATAATGAAAAAATGTATTACATTTTTAGAGTACGTATTGATATCGTTGACAAGTAAACTTTTGAGCTTGACTTGTCTGAAAATATTTAGAATTCAACACGGAAGTTCTTTAATCTCTGACTTGATATAATCATAATCGCTTCCTAGCAACAATTATTTAGATTTCCTAGTCAAAGAGCCTTACGAATCACAAACCTAATCACATTTTTCAATTTTCACAATTATCACAAGTTGATTGACCATCGTGAACATACAATATCAAATTGGATCTCTTTTACATTGGTCAATCAATTTGTGATAATTGTGAAGATTGAAAAATGTTATTAGTTTCTATAAAAATTAAGGTCAATATGAAAGATTACGACTAACTTTCGGCAACGTAAAGAGAAATTATAGATTGCTCAGGTTTCAATGACGTCAGCTCTATAATTGCTTAGCAGCAAAGAGCTCAATGCCCCGTCGATACATCCGAACGTATTTCATTGTTTTATACAGTTGTTATAGTTCAAGTATGCTTTAATTAATGAAAGGCCGTTTGATGTATCTATCGAACAGCTGATTGAGTAATTCTACATGTTTGGTTTTATTGTGTTAAATCATTAGGTGAATGTTTTAACATTAAGCAAAAATATTTTGATAAGTACTTATTCCAATTGATTTAAAATGGTCAAGCTAGATTATGAGCAAATTGTATCAGAATCATCATCGTAATCGTAACCAACTTTGTCTGACAGCTCGATTGCGCTCTCCTTTCACAATGCGAGGTGTGCATAAATAACCCTACGCCATAGTTCACCATGCTAACTGGTGACTATGAGTTACTAGACTTCAGGAACAGGTACTCTTGAAAACATTATACAGGACTCTCAGTTTTGAAGGTTTCTTCACGATAATCTTCATCTAAGTGCAGTACGGCTGACGTATCTTGGCGCGTCTGAACATAGGTTTTGCGAACTTTAGCGTATGCAAGACAGAGATAGCGACACGAACATGCTAACGTGTGTCGGAGACATAATGCGCCACGTACCGATCATTGCCAAATTATGTTACTGCGCAGCCTTCTGTGCGAAATTCATACATGCCAAGATACGCCGGCCGTACTGTGTCAAGTGACAATTAATATTTAATGTGCTCATTTTGAAAATTAAAGGTGTTTGCAGAATTTGCACCTTTTCCGTCCTTTTTCATCTTTTTCGTCTGGGGACGGCCAAATCTTTCTTTCTCCTTATCTCTTGGCCGGCAAGACATTGGTCATGTCTTTGATGTGACATAATATGCCCATAGGCGACGGCGATCAATTCGTCTCGTCGTCTGTCGTGGGTGTGTCTATTCAATAAAAAAGATAACTTTGTGAGAGAGACTCATGTTCACTCTACTACTCTATCACTGATACAGGAATTTTGTACTCTAGCTCGGAGTTCTATTCATCTTTGAATGCCTGACAACAGTTTGAGATTATCCGTCTAACAACGGATGCGAGGTTTTTTAGTCTTAGATATCGCAGGGTTTTGTTCCTCTTTATTCATCTCCCTAGTGTCTTATTCATGGTTGACCTTTCTTCCTAAACTCATGTTTTTGATTTGAGCATTGGATTTTTGCATCGCGCTCTATAACGATAAGACCGCCTTTTGTACTACATGCTATTTATATTATGTTCTAATGTAGGTTACTACTATTTGGTGTATCATACAATAACGAGTATTCTATTCTATTCTATTGGACATTGCATAAAAGAAAAAAAGAAATAACTAAATGGAAGTTTGTAATGCTTTAGATCATTAAAAAAATCTGTTAGTAGTTATCTAGTTACTATGCTGTTTAATTTTTTCGCATATTCTCAAAATAACTCTGGTATTCAGGGGAATAAAAAATTGATGTCGTCTTTCGCTTATAAAATGCAAATTATTTAAAAAATATATTTAAATATTTGTTTTATCTTCATTCATCGTTCAAATTGGCTTTAAGATATGCTATTCGTAAACAAACATTCGTAAATGAAACTTATAATTTAAAATGCCCAATTTGTAATAATTACTTATGAAAACTTGAATCATCGTATTTTTAGTAGTAGCTTATGTATTACACAGGCGAGCAAACGGCCCACCTGATGGTAGGTAAGCAGTCACACTCGAACCTCGCACAGTCGCACTCTCACACCTAGAACCTCGCAGCTCTCTGAATCCAATCGCTTCATTATTTATAAAGTATCCGCTACCATACACGTAGTTTGTTTTCAGTCTATTAGCTACTTTCTTTAACATCCATGGGATCTTGAACAATTCAACACCTTACCCAAATGCGGATTGATGGTGGAGTCAATTCCCGATCGCACCTAAAATTGCATACCTTGGTCAATCCTTCATGAACGCAAGTTTATCGTCGGGCTATTTACCGAAAGATTGTATTGACGTACATAATTCAATTTAGGATTAACTATGCCACTACTAAGATTAAGGCTACTTTTACAGAGGGTAATATCCACATTAGGCACTTAATTTATGAAATTACAATAAGTTTCCTGGCTATATTTTATAATTTTTACGTAATCTTCTTCCTAGTCGTTATCTTCAATGCTGAAGGTGGTGTCTAGCATGAAGTGTCGATCACTCGTTGCACTATGTCCTTCCACTTTTATGTAATAGGTATTATCAAATAGTTTTCATGACATGTGTTAAAAATATTATAACCAAGCGAAATTACGTCGAAATCAATTATCACGAATGAATTACGGGATTTTTAGTACTGACATTGACCCTAATCCAACCAAGGGCTTCGTGTCTATTCATGCGATGAACTTCTTTGAATTACATACATCCTTTATTAGTTTGACCGACATTTAGATGGAAATGATATTGATAGATGATAATTATAATAAATTGGCTCAACCCATTAATGGCCTACCACTGAGCACGGGTCTCTCCTCTTGAGGAGGCCTAGAGCATACTCCACCAGGCTACTCCAGTGCGGAAGTTTTCATTTCGTCCGAGAGCCTCCGACAAGGCTTATGGACTGTTAATTTACCAAAACGACCCTTACGGCTTAACGTGTCCTCCGAAGCACGGAAACGCTCCAAAATTTTTGCCACTAGCGGTCACCCATGCAACTACCGACCGCACCCACTGTTGCTAAACTTTGTCGATCATTTAGGATCGACACAAGCCAGGCTGTGAGCGCTTCTAAATAATAAATTGATAGAGATAAAATTATGTATTACGATAGTTTTCACACGGCGCTTGCCAACCAATAAACTCGAAAAATACAGCATAAAGGTATATTTACATTAAAAAATATTTTATTTGACTTTAATATAATTTTATTAGGACATTTTATGTAGACCTGAAAATACAGGTCATTGTTTGAATTTTACAGGGTTTTTGGGCAGCATAGCGTTAAAGAAGTATTCCTTCCGTCAAGTTGGATTAGTCGGTGCTGGCTTGTTTGTGCTTGGTGATGTGTTGACAATATTTGTCAATCGAACCTTCCAGCTTGTCTTCACCTTCGGGGTGATACGAGGTATTTATATTATTTTTAGTAAAGTTCTTAAGCTATCCTTATTGAAATATCTGAACTAGAAACGACTTTACTTATGTATACTAAAATATGTAATATTGCAAGTGGATGTTTTAAAATTTTTAGTGAACCCAAGAGGGGTGAACGTAGTCTTTATTTCGGATCTTAGCCCACCTGTAACTTAGCCGGTAACAAGGAAAGGTTTGATTTTGAGGTTTTAATTATTTGTGATGTCTAATTTGGACATAGCATCCGAAACACACAGAATCTTAGAGCGGGATTGTCTAAAATACCTTATATTTCTGTTTATTGTTTTAATATATGTTTTATTAATTTTATTACCAATTGTTTTTATTTTACATTAAATTCAACCATTTTTTTCTGAAGAGTAATAAATTACTCCATTTTTGTATTCGTCTAGCTTTTAATTAGAAGTTATGCTCATTTGTAATTGATTGTACGTTACATTTCTTGCTTGTAAACATGTTTGTATATCTTCCTTATGAGCTGAGAATGTAACAATCGTTAATGAGCTTATAATAAAATAAAATAAAAAATAAAATGTTTGTTAACAACGTTCTGTACATTTTATGATAATATATTATTAATATTATAAATCCTTATAGGGTCATTTACCTATGTCTCACGTCTGCCATCTGATTCTTTAAATGTAGACTAGAAAACGAAATTTTCAAAACTTCCACTGGAAATTCCACAGTCTGAACAATCTGAATACTTAATAACAGAGTTATATCAAACATTTCCTTTCAATACCAACAAATATTTATAAATTTCCAGGAGCAGGTTTCGGAGTAATGATACCCGTGAGTTTCACCGTTTTCAACTCTTATTTCACCCAAAAACGGACGGCGATGATGAGTGCCAATCAAACCATGAGTAGTATGGCCTCCATAACTTTCCCCATGCTAGTGACGTACCTTCTGGCAGAGTACGGCTTCAGGTGGACCTTGGCATTAATCATGGCGGTGGACTTACACTTGTTGTTTGCTATGTTGATCATGCATCCGGTTGAATGGCACATGGTGGTTGATACCGAAGCGGTTGACAATGAAGGTAAATAAAAATAAATAAACGTTTCACACTCATTGCCCCACACTAGGATTCCGTGTCGTGGGTGCCTTGGATAACACACAAAGACATGTAAACTCACACCCAGACCGAGAATAGAAATTCAAACTTATCATTCTCCGTCTCGCTGGAAATCGAACCCAGGACTCTTGGCGTGGCGATCTAGTAAGGTAACCATCGCGCCACGCAGGTCGTCAAATGAATATAATAAATTCTGTATCTCACCAAATTATTATAATGCTAAATGGTTTATTTTATTTTTCGCTTTTCAGTTTTTTCATTTGTTTAATTTTTTGTTAAAAATAATTATGAGAAACTCTTTATAAACAAGGCTAAAGGAAGACTAAATACTGTTGTCTACATAAAAACCAATATTTTACTCACTTCACCTCAACCTTTAATAAATAATTAAAATATCATAAAACATACTTTCAAACATTGAAGTATAAAGTCATAGAACAGACATCTCGAACAAAATGTGTGTCCCGCCCGGGAGGTTCGATTTTCAAAACTGAACCCCGGTTCGCCTTTCAAAATCGAACGAATCCATTGAAGATTGAAGCCACGTGGCGCCAATGCATTGGTACATACTCACGGGTACATACTACATACATGGTGTTCGCGGTGTCGGTTCTATACGCTAGTAATAATACTTCAATGCTTTCAAATCATTTATTTCGTTTTCAACAATTTTTTTAAACAACCATTATTGGAACCACTATTGGAATTATGGAATCAGGGCTCAATATCGAAAACCAATTCCGGTATTGAGAAGTTTATTTCTTCTTAGTCGTTGTGGTTGGGGATCAATGACCGAACTAATCCTCTTGAGGTGAACACCTTCAGACTTTTTTTCTTAATATTTTAATCCTTCATTGTTTATCAGCGTACGCATACTGACAACACTTTTTATCCATTTTTAACTGACTTCAAAAAAAGGAGGAGGTTCTCAATTCGACTGTATTTTTTTTGTTTGTTACCTCATAACTTTGGACTGGATGAACCGATTTGGATGATTCTGTTTTTAATCGAAAGCTGGTGCTTGTCGTGTAATCTTACATAAATTTGAGCGAGATCTGACAATGACATCCATGTCAAAAGTACAATGTACTTCATTTGAAGTCGGTTATTTTTTTGTTAAAATGTTAGATTATTTCATACAAATAACCCTGATCTTACAGTCAGTAAGTGTTATTTGAGCCACATTTTTCCATACAGCCTACTTTCATGGGCTTGTTTTAGTCAATTTTATTTTAATTCCACTAAAAAGGCATTAAAACACCAGCAATAGTTATTACATTTCATTGGGAATGTATGAAATGAAGTGATAGTAATTGTATTTCAGAAAAGGTGTTTCAGAAAAGGAACTTCGATGTTACCGCGTCATATTGCATAAAAAAGTAAAATCCATTTTATGAAATTTAGTGAATATAATGTCTTTCTTTCAGCTCCATTAAAAAATATTGTCGTATTTGAAGAAGCTGATTTCAACGAACCGGTTATTAAAATTTTACCAGAGGACGAGAATACAGTAGAGACCAAAGAAAAAATAACCCGGCATGAATCCATACAGAAAAGTATAATGTAAGTAAATGACATGTCCCAATATTAGGCTTGGAATTCCTTTTAGAATAAATATCTTGTTAAGTAAAATAATAAGATTCTTATGTAAATAATAGAAACTTACGGTGAACTAAATCACGGAAACCAGTTATGGCGAACTAAATAATATAAACCACCTGCTTACGGTGAACCTTATATAAGATATTATAATTTTGAAGGTCATAATAAAGTGTATATTGTTACCGCTCACTTTTATGTATGCAGTCTTCGCCTATTTAATAATAATTAATTAATAATGGTATTTGTTTTTCAGAAAGACCATTTATGAAAACGTCGAAGTGGACTTACTGAAGGACCCTCGATTTGTGAGCACATTAGTTGGTCTTGGATTTGCGTTCGTTTCTGACGTCACGTATCTGGCTATGGAACCCATGTTGCTTTTCTCCTACGGTTATACTAAGGTGAGGTTAAGTGCCGATAATGATAATAAAATTAAGATAAAGAAGCATTTTTCTAATTGTACCAATCAATAGGAAAACCTATGTATGCATTAAAAATTTGTCAATCCTTTAGCCCATAGCCTCGGATATTTAACGTGCAGTAAACGTATGTATACTGACGTATACTTACCTCATTTTTGTAAGTTCTACGGGAACAGAAAAATATAATTACCTCTTTAACATATTATTATGATCTGAAATCATAACATTTATTTTGGCTTTGAGGTAGTCTGCTAAGAATATTGAATAGAATTGAATAATAGTACGGCAGAGAAAAGTAACCCATCTGTTTAAACAGTTTAATAGATAGATGGGTTATCTACTTTTCTCTGCAGGTGATTGTACTAATAATAATAGTAATACTAAGTTAGTACACTGACCATTATGGAGCTAATCCCCACTTACATCTGATGGGATAGTGATCAAGCATCAAGTAATTAGTTAAGTAAAACAATATTTTGTGTTATAATTTCAGATGCAAGTAGCAACGTGTGTGATGGTAGGAGCCATAGCAGACTTGATGGCAAGGTTTCTTCTGGCTGTGTTCACATATTTTTATAACGTTGATAGCAGGAAAATTTTCTTTGCTGGGACTACAATTACAGTATTCTTAAGAATTGGTTTGTAGATAATTATTTATTTTATTTTATAGTACGGTACAACGTTTAACTCACCTACCGTTAAGTATTTGGTAATTAGAAATCAATTATATGTTCTTCATTCACGTAATTAGCGACGGAGATACTAACTGAATCATCAAAACCTTCGCTGTTTTCTGTTTAAGCCAAAGGCCGACTGGCAAAAAATGCTTATAGCATTAAGTCCACCTTTTGTACCACATAGCTTTATAGGTATAATAAAGTGTAAATAAATAAAATCATGAATAATCCTCTCTAGGTGCTAGTTGGGATATTAAATTATGATAAAATATTTTTCTTTTTCTTTCCAGCTCTAATAACATCTAGCAACCTAATATTTGTGTTCGTAATAACAATGATATCAGGGCTGGTGAGGTGCTCAGTCCAAGTGTTGTTTCCCCTGGTGCTGGTGAATGCAGCGCCAGAGAGGTTTCCTGCTGCACTGGCTCTACACATTATATTCTCTGGAATATTAATGCTAATGGCGGATCCGCTTATCGGTATGTGAAAATTTTATATAGCCCGTAGTAGTAGTTTAGGATTGCGATTTTGTACTTAATTTAAGAAAAAGCAGGTAGGAAGGATACGTCCAATCCACTCCCGACTAAACTTATACGAAAGCATTGAAATATAGTTTTATATCCTTTCATAATAAAATAAATATAGTATGATATCAGGATAAATATAACTAAGTACCTAAATTAGGCGCTCTTATCACTTAATTTGCGATCTCTTCCAGACTTCCGTACAATGGCTTCAACCCATTAATGGCCCACTACTGGGCACGGGTCTCTCCTCTTAAGGAGGCCTAGAGCATACTCCACCACGCTGCTCCAGTGCGGATTGGTGGAGGGATTAGTGGCCAACCCAAGTGTCGGAAGTTTTCAAACCGCCCGAGGGCCTCCGACATGGCTTAACGACCGTTATCTTATGATAATAATCGGAACCGACGGTTTAATACGAACGTTACTACGTGCCCTACTAAGCACGGAAAAGCTCAAGAATTTTTTGCCACTAGCGGTACACCCATCCAACTACCGACCGCGCCCGCTGTTACTTAACTTTGTCGAGTACTCTGAGACTGAGACTTCCGTATAAGCTCATAAACTAATTTGGGAATAGGGAAGGGTGCACTTTAAATCAATGGGTTAATTGTGTAACATTTTATCTACATAACATCCATAATGTTACACAAATATTTGATAATTTATTGTTGTTGTTTCAGGTGTTATATACGAAGCAACGGGTAGCTACGTATACTGTTTCATGGCGATGAGTTTCTGCTGTTTAGTCTGTGTTGTGCTTTGGACTGTGGAATATTTAATTTATCGTAAGCCCAGATCTTGAGGACTCGTTCAAGTCGAGTAAATAAAATTGAGATTAGCAATGTGAACAAATGTGACAGTGAATTTTGTATAATGTATTATAACTTCCTTACATTAGTAAATGTTACAAAAAGTTAGATTATAATTATTTACATTGAGATTTACTAATTTTTATGTTAATTTTTGTGATTATTTTGTGTTCACTCAAATATTGTCCGTGTGTTTATAAAGATAGACTATTTATTAAAAATGTATTGAATGTTGATTGGATATACGATTTGCTTGAAAAATTTCAACCTTTTGTAAATTTTATACATAAAAAACATATTAATTTACATTGTACACTGCCAAAGTCATATAATTTTTTTATGAAGAAAAGTTTAAATAAGGGCAAGTGCGTGTCAGGCCACGCGTAATGTAGGGTTCCGAAGTAGTAAGTTTATCGACTATTACTCGTTATATACTTTTTTGAGAATTTTTTCACTTTTCCAACTCTAACCGTTTAGCCGGTAGGGGGGGGACTCCAAAAAGATACTACCTACAGGCTATTTAAGAATAAATAATTATTATCAACTATATTCTTTACGTATTAACGTATTAATAACTTAACTTCTTATTGAAAATTAAATGAAACTGAAATCTTATAAAGTTTATGATTTATTTAATTAAAGTAAAATATACACGATAATGGCGTTAACTAGAAGAATATAGATTGAAACCGACACGGATCAAAACTAAATCTAAACCTAACCGAACATTGATTTCAGTCACTCATAATAAATATTCATAATATTTAGAACTCAATTTGAATATTATTCAGGAATTTAGGAAACGGGAATAGGAGTCCTGTTCCTAGGTTCGATTTGGACTCTAAACCCATCTGTCCTCTTCAATATGATGTCTGCTTGTAGTTTAAACTTATCCTCAGTGATATCTGATACCATCTTGTAGTTGCGCAGGACGGTCGATATTAGAATCTTTAGCTTCAGTAGGGCATATTTACGACCTGAAAGTTTAATAAAGTAAAAATTAACAGCTTTGTAATATGCAGTTACTCTACAGTAACTGTCTACATAATGTCTACACATTATCATGTTCTATCTATATATATAAAACAACGACAACAGCCGGAAGAGATGATGAAAATTTTGGTAAAGAATATGAACGATGGTGATTACGATACAAACACGAATGACTACAGTCCAGGAGAGAGGCTCATCTAACTAATAGAAAATCAAAAGATGTTCCTAATTAAATTATTTTGATTTTCATGGAAATCCAACATGATGAAAAGCTTTGATAGCTTTTGATTACGAGAAAACTGACAGTACTTACCGACACAACTCCTTGGTCCAGCGCTGAATGGAATATAGCTGTAGTAGTGCCTATTTTGGGTATTTTCTGGCAAGAAGTTGTCAGGGTCAAATACATTTGGATTCTTATAATGTTTCGGGTTTCGGTGAATTTTGAATGTACCGATTACTACTGTGGCTCCCGCGGGTAGAACGTAGTTGTTAGTCGCTGTAAATAGGTATTAAATGTTAATTTCATACCTAATGATGTACAACATTAAATTCCATAGTATCCTAGCAAGTCAAATCTAGCTTGTGTTTTTTAAAAAATCTTTGAGATAAGAAAAATAACCGTCATGATTTTACCCAATGACGTTATAAGTAAAAAAGAGAGGAGAGTAAAAGAGAGGAGAGAGAGGAATTTTTTAAACATCATTGATTTTACCATGGTCACGTGAGATCTATACCATGTCAGATATATTCCACATTGGAATTGCATCATATTAAACGGTTTTATTTAGCTTGGCCTGTCTGTTTGTTTGGGTCAAATCTTGGAAGCCTAATTATAGCTACCTTCACTTACCCTAAGAAGTTGAAATTTGTCATATTGCCTTAGTTCTGATGACAATGCATTTATGATAAGCATGACCTATTATTATACATAGGTTTGGCTTCAGCTGAGAGAACTCCTTAATGGTTAACAACACAGTCCCAATTTTTTTCTTTAGTGTCTACATTGACACTATAAAACCATGTATTTAGTTTTTTAAATTAGTAATTAATTTATAATAAGCCCTGATATTCTACATACCAATTTTAACATCTCGTGTTAATTTCCTAGCGATCATAGGGACAGGCGGGTACATTCTCAGTGACTCAAAAATAACTCTCTCTAAATATTTCATATGGAGAGTGTCCTCGAAGGTGGCCGGCCTGTCCGAGTCTCCAAAGATTTCGTAGAGCTCATTGTACACCTTAGCTTGAATATTCTGGTGTACTCCGAGAAGACAAAGTACGAAGCTAGACCCAGCTGCTGTTGTGTCATGTCCCTGAATGTAGAGGAAGCCATCGTCAATCATGTTTCAAACTCAGTCTACAGTTTAACATATTCACGTCTGAATACTGCCATATGCATAGACTGCATAGAATTCTTTTAGCATTAAGTTCGCTTTATATACCACTAGCTGTGCCTTGCGGTTTCACCCGCGTTAATTTGCGGAAAAACTAACTACTAAAATATATGATGTTATGTAGCCTATAGCCTTCCTCGATAAATGGACTCTCAAACACAAAAATAATTTTTCAATTCGAACCTGTAGTTCCTGAGATTAGCGCGTTCAACCAAACAAACTTTTCAGCTTTATAAAATTAGTATATATTAGAATTTAGGATAAATAAAGAAATATGAAGTCAGTAGCAGTAGCAGCTACTGTGTTCATAAGTGTAAGTTATGTTACTAAAATATTAAACGATTGTGAATTTCCTCCTCGTAATGGATCTGGAACCGTTGCGTCATCAAATTTATTAATTGCTAATATAAATCATATAGCTAATGCTACATTATTGATCCACTCATACATAAACTTTACTAACTGATAGGTAAAAGAGCTAAACAACTACTAAAACTTACCTCGAACATTATCGTATCGACTTGTTCTTTGATTTCATAATCTGTTATTTTACTGGCACCAGTTTGTGCTGTTTCTAGCATCAGGTCCAAAAAAGCTAGTCTTTTCTTTTCACCTGCAAAATTAGGAATAAGTTTTTTTAATTAGTTATAAGTGTAAATCAACTTATGTTTATGTGAAAGTCATAAATTAATTTTATTTATTAAATCAGTTTGCAGCATGTATATTTAAATATTTTGAGGGCGAAGCTTTCACCTATTGATTTTATCTACATGTTATTATAATAATAGTTGATGCAGTTCAGTTCAGTTGATGCAGTGCAGTGCAGTTGATACAGTTCGGCAAATAATTCGACCGAGACTATGGTCCATGCCACAAACAATTGTATGTAGAGTGGTCCATGCAGTTGAACATCATAGAAAATAAATGAAAAACATTTATGCACTTTCAATTTAACATCAAATGCATACAACTTACCAACGTCATTTTCATCATTAAAATCAAGGTCATCTCGATACCCTTTAAAAACCGTATCTGCCAGCGTCGTAGCATTTGCTAATCCCGTATCATTTTCACTTTTTGTTTCTTTTTTTTCTTCGACAGCAGATGGAACAATTTCTTTCGTCTTATGTTGGTAATATTTTTCCTTTTTTATCTTAATTACCTGTAAAAATGTTAAGTTTTATTTATTTGAAGACATACTTACAACTAATCAGAAAACTTAATTACAAAATTTTAGTTAACTTACAGCATAATAAAAATAATCATTTTAATTTACGGATTTTTTAAAGTTTTGGTTGTGGCACTTCCGTACTTTAAATTAATATAGGAAGGACGTGATTATTCTTACCATTCCATTCAAATGCATAAGTTGGGTTAGATTCCTGAAGGACTTCGCACTATTCACTATTTTATGACCCTCAAGTTACTCATTAATGTGTCATAGTATTTTACAGGTAGGTCTAGCCTCCTCATCGGCTCATGGGATTTTCCTAAATATTCATTTGCATACCTTATTTGTTAGTCCATGGATAATTCCAAGAAGCTTCTTTTGCTTTTCGAAGAACGACGAAAACTTGAACAAGGAATCAAAACGCAGCCAGAACTTGTAGTGTCTTTGATGAATAATGTCACACATTCTGAAATAAATGATTGATTATTAAAGATCTTTTCAAATCCAGGGAGATACCAAATTCGGGAGGCTCTATTGAAAGAACCAACTCAAGTGAAACCATAAATCTTTTTAATTCAAAGTACAAATTTGCAATTTCCTATATAAAAACCAGTGGCAGTCACGGTCCATGAAAACTGTGACAAGGTATTTCTATCTATCAATGGGGTTCATTTTCATATTCTTTTAACCCCCTCCCTTTGGCCCACCTCTTTGACCGTAGCCTGACACGGCTTCTAGCAAAAATCAAGCTAAGATCAGTAATTGAATAGTTAGCTGCTAAAGACACTTACACTTGCATTTGGAAGGCATGATATCAATGGACTTGATAAAATTGATAAAATTATAGTAGGACATGTAACAGCGTGGTAAAAAATCTAGATGCGTCTTTAATTACTAGTTAGTTGAACTAGAGAGAAAATTATGCACTTACTTCATAACAGCCATTGCGTAGTCGAAACCAGATTCATCCTGTGTTTCTTTTGTGATTCCCATTGCCGTTTCTAGAACATTCCAAATTTAGAAAACATCAGATAAATATATTTCTTGCTTTTAACTTTGATATGGTTCATTAATAAATAAAAGGTCGTGGGCCATAACTACCATGTCATGTATGAAGTTTATGAATATGCAATAATGCTCGATCAAAGTTCATAATATATTGAATATTTATTTCTTTGTTGTTTTGATTGTGATAATTATACGTTATATTGACGATAATAAACACAGACGAATTTAGTAAGGTAAACAGCAAATTTATTCAAAAATGCCAAATAGCATTAGATCAAGTTCTATTATAAATTGTTCACATTGCGTACTTTTTGTCTTCTGTGACATTGGGTGTTGTTCGTATTTCGAAGATAGGGAAAAGTAGTAATTAGTAAAAGTAGTAATTAGTAATTTTAATAATGAAATAGTTTTATAAAAAATGAAAGTCCGAAGGTTTAAATTTCAAAACATAATTTAAAGGGGATATAGGGATTGGCTCAGCCAATGCTGACATTTCAAAACTTAATTTAGAGGGGAAATAGGGATTGATTCGGCCAATGCTGATACAAGCTCTTGATTCTGTGCAGGAGCGGTGCAGCGTTGTGTTTTAATCGCCCTATTTTCCCGGAGATGAAAACTATGTGAGAGTTACTACAATGAGGAAACGTGAAATCATCATAATAATATTCATTACTTATTTTATACATTTGTGTGTGTGTGTGTGTGTGTGTTCGGTCTTTAATTAAAGAAGCCTTTGAGATGTGTTGATGTTTCACTGATGATGTTTCAAGTTTTCTGCGGACAGTATCAAGCAATTACATTTTTTGAAAAAAAACGGAGAATAATGTAGAAATTGAACCACGACGTTCGGGAGATCGTCTTTCAAGCCTAACATAATACTATTTTATTTTCTTAAATTAAATTCAGCATACGTTTAGAAGACAAGTATACAAAAAATGTCGGTAATATTTATAAGATTTTAAATTTGAAAAATGACTATTCCATACCAAGTAAGATGTCAACTGTGACGCCGCTCATGTAGTCGTGAACATCGAATATTTTCCCCATTTCTCCTTTCATCTTATTTACGACATTTTTACTATTCTGGTTGAAGATATCGATAAATGACTTGAGAACGTTGATATGAAATGTTGGAGCAATTATCTTTCTGTGTGTACGCCATTTTTCACCTGTAATTAAATTGTTTTCATTACGCTGATTTGCACTTAATTAATTATGTAAAATGTTTTAAAATCAATAAACTCCTTCATGTTACTACACCAGTAGATACTACATTAATATTAGTATAGTTAGTTATTTTAAAATCTACTGTATTCAAATGTATTCAAATTATAATTATAACCATTACCACATTACGTTAATAATTTATTCAATAACAAATTATTGCGTAAACAATTGTAAATAATGGTAAATTCGATTCAAAATTTTACATCTTTGGAAAGTTTCAAATGGTTAAACTAATTGAAACAGTTTTTTACCTGAACTGATTAAGAGTCCATCCCCCAGCCATGGCTTGAAGAATCTGTAATCAGAGGCCTTATCGATATGTACTTGGCTATTCAGTATGACCTCCACATCATCAGCCTCGGTGAGGAAGATGATGAGCTTGAAGCCCAGCCAGCCACGAACAACGGTGCCGTATTTTTCCACATACTCCAATGCGATTTCCAGTAGATCTATCAGAAAAAGCCAAAAAAATCCTTCAGAAAATTATTTCCTACTTAAGGTATTAGTGGTATAAATGAATTGGGGAATAAACCGTTAGATAATAACATAACATTTCATAGTTAAGTAGAAGGGGCTGATAATTTGAAAAAGCATTGCTAGAGAACCGTCAAAGTCCTCTCTTCTAAACTGAGACGTCAATATCTCCAAAACCGAAGAGATAAAAGTGAAGAAAATGATATCAATATACTGATTTTTAGTGTTTTAAGTTCTCACTCTAAAATCTACGAAGCTATGAGATGGTTCTCTATCAAATGTACCTACTTCTAAAGCCTTATAACAGTTGTTTGTTTTCAATTAATTTGTTTTTGTGTTTTTATGTTTGTAACCTCAGAACTACATCATATTTTTTGATTGGTCTTAAAACTTTCATTCTGGTGACGGGAACAAAGGTATCCATGAGGAATTATTATTAAGTGAACCTATATATATATATAGTGTATATAGTATAGGTATACATATAGCGATTTTGATATATGTTTATCGCAGATTATTCTTTATTCGGTTTTTTTTGGTAAAATTTTGATTATGAATACAGCTTATTTAATTAACTCATCATACCTTCCGGTCTTTTTCCAATCGCCAGCAGTGCATTTCCAAAGATCGGTATTGCGGTGGGTCCAGGTAACTTATTCCCAAGCTTGTACATCTTTGACTGCTGCTGCCATCGGTACAGCAGCCAGAGGCCAGTAGCAAACAACACCAGCGGATAGAAGAATAACCGGGTGGAGTTTATTGAGGCAACCGGAATATCCTCAACAACAGACATGTCGCTGAAAAGGAAACGGAATCAATATTTCAGTATGCGTTGACACTTTGGAAACGTTAAATAGTAACTGTTTAGTTACCGTTTGTTTTAAGTTCAAGGCCAACTTAAAGATGTCAGGTTTTTTAAATATTCAAGTAATTAATACATTAACTGGATGATTAGCCGATTGTCTGTAGTGTTATCTTTTAAACCTAAAATGAATTTTTTTACAAAAAAATTTAGGGTACCGTTTTAGACATGACAAAAACGTTGAATAATTTTATTTATTGAAATCACTCAACAATACCTTTTCAAATTTTACCATAAGCTATTCCTTCTTACCTCTTACTATTTCCGATACCTCACACAATAAGATCTCAATAAAGACTATCTCAAGAATTCATGTTATGTAATTCTAATTATCTGAATGCGTTGCATGTTATGAGACTCTAATTTTCTTGTTGCGTGCGTCAATTACCACGTTGGCGAAAACGTTCAAGACCTCGGCTGTTTGCTATTGCCCTAAGTTAATAATATACCTATTATACATAATAATATGCCCTAAATAAATACGTTATATGTATAATTACGAGTAGAGGCAGGGCTTCGTCTTCTTTATGGTAAAGGCCGACTTGTTGCCATTTTTTATTTTATCTGAATAGATTTTTAATCATAATAATATCTATAGTCAAAACAATAATAATATCTGTGTCAAGAATGTCGTAAAATTTTGGTTAAATCGTGGAGGTTGCTTTAGCAGTATGAAAAAACATATAAGTAACCTTTCTTATACGCATTAAATTGAAGGTAATATTAGGAGTTAGGTAAATAAAATCCATGCAGGCGCCATTGAAGTATAATGTCAAGTAAATGTGTGTCCCACCCGGGAGGTTCGATTTTCAATTTGAGTCCCCGTTCTCCTTCAAAATCGAACGAATCCAGTGAAGATTGAAGCCACGTGGCGCCAATGAATTGGTACATGGTGTTCGCCGTGTCGGTTCTATACGCTAGTAATAATACTTCAATGGCAGGCACCTATATTTTTCTTAAGAAAAAGCTGAGGCCTTGAAACCGAAAAACAAATACATAGGTAACGAAAAATATTATACGAAATATTAAAATTATATTAAATTCAAATAATTGTCTTACGAAGTTTTCTTATTGCTTTGTTTCACATTATCTATACTAATATTATAAAGAGGAAAGATTTGATTGTTTGTTTGCATTGAATAGGCTTCGAAACTAACGAACTGATTTAAAAAATTCTTTCACTGTTGGTAAGCTACACTATCCCTGGGTGATATAGGCAATTTTTTTTAACATTTTTCCCGAAGCGAAGCGAGGGTGATTTCCTAGTATCTAATATTTTCATTTCATATTTTCGCGTCATTATTATAATTTTAAATAAATTATTAATTTTGATATTATTTAAATGTTACTGACCTAGTAGGTATATAATTAATTGACCTACCTGTTAATTTGTGAAACGCTGGCTGTAAAGTATTTCTTTTTCTCCTCCACTAAATGAATGAGCGTTTAAACGTTAACCAATAATGTTAAAAATTTGCCTGTCAACACTTATATATAAAGAAAATGACATCATACTGCAACAAATGTAGGGCGCGTTCACACGATTTGAAGAATTTGTAGTTACTAATATTAATTTCATGATGGAGGATTCAATAAGAACACTTAATTAGATTCAGTATATGGGAGCGTCTTATTATCTTGTTTTTCAGTTGAAAAATTAAATCCATTATGAACAATTAAGTTTATTATGGAAGTATAATCCAATGAAATAAAATATGTTTTATTTCATTTCAGCTTATCGTTTAGTTTCGTAGTAGTAGATAAATATTTTTGGAGACGTCTTTTGGAGACGGTCATGTTTGTTTAGTTGCTCCTCAGTTAGATCTAGACAGTAAACATCGGCATAGCCAAGGATTGGAGTAAAGATGTAGCATGCGTAATTTTGGTCGCATCTGGTAGGAATAGCTCGCAGGAAGTTACGAAGTCTACAAAGGAAACCCATTGCTGAAAGTATTACAGTTTTCTACTGACCTCGTTGATTTGAGAACCCCATGTTAGCCACCCTTGAGCATGAGTCAGCCGCCAAACGACTCGTCGTGTTCCGGCTGGGGGCTTGAGAGCCAGTTCTTTCTTTCTTTTTCTTCTCTCTTTCTTGGCCGGCAACGCGACAGTGATGCCTTTGGTGTTGCTGATGTCCATGGGCGACGATAACCACTTACCATCAGGTGGATCGTCAGCTCGTTTGCCGGCTATTTTCATAAAAAAAGATAACTGTCCATATATGTATGTATAATATAATCCCTTGATTTTTAACTTTCTCGGTAAAAGATATTTGTGTGCCATCAATTTGTTGTAAATTAAAGATATGGGTTTTCTGGGTTTTAAGCATTGACGATGGCAATTGGGTCCGACGCGGATTAAGCGTACGTCGGGCTTAACGACGTCGGCTTAACGTGCGCTCTAAACACAGAGACTTTTACATTATGTTGCAATTAGTGATCTACACAAAAATTTCCAAAATCACTTAGCTTAGCCTAACTAAGTAAATTAAAAATGGCAAAGGCTATCGAATTATCAAAGCTTCTATAATTTACTTTTGCTAATTAAAAATACCATTTTGTATACGTAGGAAAATAATTTTGACATTTAAAGAATAATTAATGGCTTATTGTCATTTATAATGGTTCAATAATAATAATTTAACAATTAATTTTAATAAAATCAAATTAATGAAGTTTAAACAAAGACGCTTATGAGACAATAATTTGACTATTAATTAGTTGGCTCCCTATTGCTGAGAGTATTAAATTTCTAGGATTAAAATTATACAAAAAAATTAATTGGAAAGAACATATTGATGATGTATGTACAAAATTAAGTAAGTTTATATTCGCACTACGTAATCTACGCAAAATGCGAACACGCCTTCAGGCTGTTTTGGCTTACCATGCATAGGTATGTAGGCGCAATTCTTAGTTAAAGCTTAATGTTCTGGGGAAATACTCCCGATAAAGATAAAGCATTTTTAGCCCACAAAAAGTGTATGAGCCATATATGGCCTTAAAAACAGAGTCATGTAAACCGTTTTTTTTTTGTGAAGTCTAAATAATTAACTTTATCAGCATTCATATTTTATAATTGCAAACTTTGTAAAATAAAAATATTCATGTTTGAATTTCGAGCATGAGAGCGCCATAAGGACAAATGTGTACAATACCATCTCACAACATCTCACATCTTACAATCTCAGTAGCTACTTAATTTTATTGGGAATTGACTGCGACATTACTTAATACCAAGTTATTATAGTTCGTTGGGATAGTTATGACACTATGATTTGAATTTTATTTGTATTTGATATCAATTTTAATTTTATTTTGACATTTTATATTGTACATACCTATCGCAGATAGGACATAGCGATCTGAATTGTATCTATCAACTATTATTGTACCTATGATCCACAATAAATTATCTTTGACTTTGACATTGACTTTAAAAAAAATACACTTTTCACTTACTAACGTATTACTGTACGTTATTGGAGTAAATTATGTACTGGTCCTAAAAAATTATGGTATATGAAATTATTGTATTATCATTGGATCTCAATACGAGTGTAAGGATCCCATTACATTCACTGATACATTATACACACACACGTATGTACATAAACATATCACTAACACATAGACACAGAACCTAGGTGTAAGTACTTAGTGTTTAAATTCGTTTCATGTGAAGTGTACGCTTCACTTTTATAATTTAATTTACGCACATAATTCATTGACATTTCACCTGAAATAATACATTGTTTGTTAATGGTACCTTATTTAACAAGTTTATTTTTACTTTAGCTGTCGATTTTGACTGTAGGATTTCAATTGTTATTTATTTTAATAAAATAAAAATGTTTCTGACCAATGCTTTTATTGGAATTATTATGAATTTACATTTTATATAGTACATATACATAAATAGTTATATACTAAAATATGATTCACATGAAACAACTTAAGAAGGTGTAAGTGAAAAACGAGAGTGGAAACTTCCTGTGAATGTAATTTGTTATTTTACTATTTCAAATGTGTTCAACCTTTGCAGTTTTGTAACTAACTTTCTTCGTAATTAAAGTATTAATAACTTTTTAAGGTTAATAACTTTTGATATTTATAAATTATTTTGTTGGGTCTTTACGTATGAAATTGGAGATTTTTATGAAAATTTTGGTATTTTTTTATTTTAGCTTATCAAACTACTGGCCCAAATTACCTATACAATTTTGCCCCTTTGATGGCAATTTGTTTATCCCTTTACTGTAGAAGTCTGCCGGACGAGAGGCGATGAAGTCAGCGAATGCGTTTTGTACTACCTTTCGGGTGGTGAAATTTAGAAAGAAAGAAAGATTGTCTGAGTTTAAAAAAAGTAGAAATCTCTTGGGGCAAGTTCCGGTGAGTAAGGTGGGTGACAGAGAGCTTCCAACTGTAAACTCTTGTAGCTTTGCAATAGTCTGTCGTGAAGTGTAAGCTCGCGCGTTGTCGTGGTTAAGCAATGGGGACAAGTGGACAAGCAAGTTTTCTCAAAAACAAAACGCTATCTAAAAACAAATGACTGAATTTGAATTAAAAATAACACGGCTTTCGAATAAAAAATATTTGAATTTTGAACTGCGCGCCAATCTACAGATAATAATTAAATCTGAAAATTCTGGTTATAAAATCTCCAGTTACATAGGTAAAGACCTATGATTAGAATTAATATTGAGTGTCTTTCGTTTCAAGCACTTGATATTGTAATGTTTTGTAATGGTTACCATACGGACCGCCCTACCTGGGTTTGATTGGTGATGAGTTTGAATTTCAGTTCTTGGTCTCATGTGTGTATTGTCAATTCATATTTTCAAACCAAATGAGTGTGATGTGAGAGTGAATGACATTCGGGCTTGCATCGAGGAGTGCAAAGACGCCTCCCCGACGCTGCTTCAATAGCTAACCTGATCCACTATCCAACGTTCTCAGTAATCTATTTATCTATTAATCTATGGAAATGTTAATAAAATGTTCCTAGAACTTTTTGAGCGTTCGTAAGCAACTGACATCAAGATAGATTAAATGATTAAAATGGCCGTAAGTCTATCGAGGCGCCTATTTAAGTCCACTGTTGGTCTTATTTAGCGCTATTCCGTCTTTTCCAGATCCTCTGAATTCAGGGGGTGACCTGTTTTCCTTAAAATTGCCCTTTCATCAATGCTCTAAATCTTAGAAAATTATATGCTTATCAAAATTCAGATCAGATGGAATCCAACAGAGAATAGGGTCACATAATACAACTGATTAGTATTTCTTACTACAATCGTTATTGCTTCCTTAAATAGACAGGCGTTAAGCGTTGCAGATAACAATTCATGTTAGATGTCTAAATCTAAGTCTACGCTGGAGTCTGGACACAGGATTCCCCATCAGTGGGGTAAAAAGGGGAGTGCGACGGGGCGGTCCGCACTTGGCACCCCAACACCCCACCCCAACCGGCGACACAAATTACCAAACAAAAACTATCTTATAAACATTAAGAAACAAAACTAAATCGCTAGCACTAGTTCACTCTATGTATAATTCGGGAATTATATATTCTTGAGAGGCATAAGACAGACGATTTAGATAATAATATGTTCCTAAGGCTATGACAATACTGCTGTTGAGTGGTGTGCACAGAGGAGTACAGACTATTATTAAAAAAAAAACAAGAAAGAAATTTTTATCGGTTGTATTGATCACTCGATAAATTTGTGTGATCACCATTCACTTGCCCAAAATGTATTTTGTGTAACATTTTTCGAACAGTAGGGACGTTTTTTCATTTTATTCCGCCTCCACTAGCCGTTTGGAAATGCTTATTATTAAATACAGCAAATCATCTGTTAAAAGACTCTCAACAACACGATGGAGTGCTCATTATCGTGCAGTAAGAGCACTAGCAGAAAATTTTGAAGGACTTGTAGACACAATTGAGGAATTGTGTGATGGACAACAGAATATAGACACTAAAGGTGCTGCACAATAAGCTCATGCCTGCTGTGTGCAATTACACTTTTTAATACTATCTCTTCTTCTGGTATGATGTACTTCGGGAAAAAAATTCTGTACAGATGGCATTGCAATTTAATGGTTTGACTTTTGACGAAACTGCTACAAAAATAGAGGCGCTTAGTCTTTATATCGAAGAAAAGCGGAGTCTTATTATGAAAGAGGCAATAGATACTATAAAAAATAAAAAGATAAATCGTCGTAAGAAAAGGTTGGTTGGTGAGATGGCCAGCGATGCAGGACTTGTACTGAAAGAAGAACTTGAAAAAGATAATGTCTTGACCGATTCAAAGTTGAACTCCAAATAAGATCGAAGTCTCTTCGCGACGTAGCTTCATTGTTCGAGATTTGTTTATGACGAGATACGAGAGTTGTTCATGTGATGAGTTTTAGTAAACTAAAATTAATAAAAAAGTACTTGTTGTTGCCCAACAATGATCTTATCGCGGCTTAACAATTTTGGTGTACTAACCATAGAACACGAGGCAATACAAAATATAATTTTTAAAAATGTTATTTTCTACTTAGCATCTGCCAAAGTTAGAAAGAAGAATTTTTGATGAAATATAATATTTTTTGTGTTTTGTTATTTGTTCGATTTTTTTTATTATAATATGTGTATAAATATTTTTTGCTTTTTACTTTCGATGGGGTGACACCACCAACTTCCAGGTGCCACCTAAGTTACCTACTCCTCATATCCCCTGAAGCTACTTTTTGATTAGTTTGTCCTGAATCCAGTGAATATACGTAGTGTCTGCTGTCGACTAGAAGCGCCTTGAACAAAATTTAAAAGTGCTTACGATATTATCATATTATTATTTAATCATGATAACCTGAACTTAATGCAATTATCATAAATAAAAAAGAGATGTCAGGTAGGACACCACGTTGGATCGAAAGGTATATTTAATAAAAAAAATAACATCTACAACAACATAAATTATGGCATAAATTAATTCGTACATATTAGGTACCACTACCTCCTATTCTTCAGGCAAATCTCTACTACTAATAAATTATAATTTTTGTATGATTATGGAAGTTACACAAAAATATATTATACATATTTAGTATAGCAAGACTTTTTGTTAACCATAGTCCACCATAGTCATAGTCAGTAGACGATTTCTCCAATTTCACTCCTGCCGCAAGCCGTATAAAGAGAATTTCGTACCAAAAATGACGTTTAAATGCTAATAGGCATATTAAAAATCTTTTAAATGAATATTGGAAGTTAAATTTATTAGTTACAAGACACAAGTGATAAATCCAAGATTGTCGTGTTTACGACGAATATAAATGGTACGGTGTTTCTTTTTATTTTATCACCTCATTTTTATGAGCTTTCCTACTTTTTTACTGTTTAAATAAAATAAGCTTTGTTAAATACGTGAGATGGTTAATTTTTTATCAATTTAAACTTGCGAATGTAATTATGTTTCAGTTACATTTTTACTAACGGAGTTCTGAATACAGTATCAACATAACATTTTAGAGATATTATTTTTATATTTTTTTATATATTTAGAGATATTTAAGATAAAGTGTCTCTTAATCGGATTAAACTCTCTGGCAGTCTTAAGTTATTAGCTGTTGCGCTTTGCCTGCGCGAAAATAGATAGAGATTGTCTACTTTACGCCTAATTAATATAACGTCTAATTAATGTAGGTACGAGTATATCTAAGTATTAAATTATTGTTAGAACCTGTAGGTAACTGGAAATATATATTTTATGTCATATACGAGTACATAGTTACTTACATTATCCGGCTCGAAGGACCAATATGTACACTGTACAGCTCTTGACCTAAATGAATGTTCGATGTATTTCGTACCTTCGATATGAGGTGAGTGCAGCAGTAGCGTGGCAGATGTGAGTGAGATGTCAAAAATAAGGTTGCAATATCAATTATTAAAAACACGCGACGAAGCTGAATGGTGATGTCTATTGTACTGAATGATATTTCTTAATTGTTTTATAACTTGACTTTATTGATGTCAAATAAATGCTGAGTGTGTAAGTTACGCCAATGTAAGTAAAGTAGGTGACATGTAATATAAAATGTTTCCTAAAAATTGCCACTCCGACGTTATAATAATAATTTAACGTGCCCCCACATTAATTTTTAAAGTAGACGATCTCTACTTTGACGTCATTTTGAACTATTTTTAAGAGATGTGATGTTGATTGTAGAGATCGAAAAAGAATTAGTTCATGAGATATTTCTATTTCAAATTATCAAATGCCACCGAAATTATTAAAGGACCACCGGAATTAAAATCCGATGCACCGGAATTAGAAATAATAAATCACAATCTTGCTTTATTTGTAGTAATAAATTGTAGTTAGCAACAATTTAAGTATCACAATTATATAGTTCTTATATTTATTGTAGGTACTTTCATAAAGATAAAATTTGGTAGTATTTTTAACGTTGATTAAACTCGACAAGAGACGAAAGTGCAAGAACTAATCTGCAGGCAAACGAGCAGACGGGTCGCCTGATGGTAAGTGATCACCGCCGCCCATGGACATTAGCAACACCAGGGGCGTCACCAATGCGTTGTCAGCCTAGAAAGAAATGATAGACCCACTTTTGAAGGACCCGAAATCACAGTTTTGGTTTGCGAACTACAAAATTACTTACGCGAGAACCGAACTGTGGACCAACGCCAGGTTCATGGTGGATCCAGGTGGTGTTGATAGAACCTGGTGGGTACACCGTGATGTGCGGTGACGAAAATCAACCACAGGTATTAAACCAAAGAGTTCTTTAGAACTTTCCCATTGTGCAGACGCTAAAATACGCAAAGAGAGCCTACCTACATCTCTCCTCAACTCAAGCGATTCTACTCCGTCTGTAAGCTTGGGATCTTAAACGAGACGAATGTCTCGCCGTTGTATTCGATTGAACAGATTCACTTGGCCAGCTGGAGCTCCGGTACTCCATGTATGGTCGAATTTGCGCCATATAGAGCATCAACCTGTGTTTAGGCGTGAAATATTGCACAGCTCTATTGAACACTTCCAATTTCTTTACAGCCAGTCGTCCGCCTAATACGTTAACCTTCTAAGTCCATTTTTACATAGTTTACAGGAGAAAGAAAAAAACTGAATTATATCTTTTCTATTTTATCTATCAACATTTTCAAAAACCCGTTGATTTTCATCACTTTCCTAGATGTTATAGACATATAATTAGGATTGTAACTTTTAGAAATCCGAAAAAAATTACAAAATTAATTATTTAGCAGCTTTTCACTGTGAAGTTTCAATTCTGTCAGTCTTTACGCTTGGATATTATAGAATCTTAATTAGTTATGCTGTGTTTATGACCTATATCATAAAACAAATTAGTCGTTACTTAGTACCCTTATTGATATTAATTTTTTTATATATTAAAGTATATGTGGAAATGCACTTGCGAAATTTACCCATTACCCCCTTTGAGAAAATTTGTACACGGTTTTATTTAGCTTACCCTGTTTGTTTGGGTCAAATCTTGCAAGGTGAATTAGAACTACGTCCTTTCATCCTACGAAGTTGAAAGTAAAGACCCAGCTTCCATAGAAACTCAGGCAAGACTGCAAGACAAGACTGCAAATTGGTTTGGTTGTCCATTTGATATTTGCAAAGGTTTAATTACTCCAATTTTCACGGCTGCCAGCAATGACCAACTAATGAAATCCTGGAATGAATCACCCTAATTAAAGGTTTAGTCACACTGCTGTCACAGTGCATAAGTAATATGCATGTTACTAGGCAGTCTAGGCACGTCATTATTGTTCTTTAATCTGAGCTAGGCGCTTACTACCTCAAACCAAACACCTACGAGTTTATTGACAGTAGGTATTAGGAATAATCATGATTATAATAATAATATTTCGTCTAGAAATTTTGCAGGAGGAGTTATATTTCGATCGTAACTTGCTCAACCAAAAAACCATATTAATAATATACTCATTGTTAGTATGGGCACAGCAATCTACTGTTTTTCTAAAGGTATAGGTTTCTTGTATAGGTTACGTTATCCAGTGTTCAGGAAAAGGTCAATCACAAAGCAGATGATCTCGGAGTCCATATTCATGCAGTATTTGTTTTAAAAAAGCTATATCTAACAATTATAATAATTTGAAGTTGTTATAGCTTATAGTTATGTTAATAATTATAAAATTAAAACGTTATTTAACTTATTCTACTTCATTTTCTTTCAAGCGGGGACTTTATACTTAAAATATTTAATCTATCAAGTATTTGCATGTTAACAGCCTTTTATCTGTGCATATTTAATGCCTAATCTTTCGACTGTGTAAAGAGAATTTAAAGGATGAGAAATGATTAAACACGTTAAGTTAGTCAAAACCAGTCAAGTCCATATCGTATTCGCTTTGCATAGAGTTCCGTAGCGATCAGTCTTTCGTCTATACTCGATCCCACTAGTCGAACTAGTAGGGAACAAAATACCTACTTGCAGCTCATTGGTCAATATACGCGGCTAGGGACATGTGAAACAATAAGGGATACAGTATACAGTCCGCTTTAAAGGAAATATTACCACATTATGTGCGGCAGGTCACTACTATGCATTATTTTTAATGACATAGTGATTTACTTATATTACCTAAATTATTCATTTATTATTATTCATTCCTAAGAAAAAGGGGGTTGACAGACACAGATGGACAACGAAGTGATCATAAGGGTTCCGTTTTTTCCTTTGGGGCATGGAACCCTAAAAACAGAGAAAGTTAAAATTTGTATCCGTATAATATGTTTGAAATACATTAAGTTAGATAAAAAAGAAACAGTCCAATGGCAAAAAGAAAAGGTTGGATAAAGGATGTATCAAGCTCTACCTGAAAGAGTTACACAATAATTTCAATTATTGTGCAATAACTAGTAAATATAAATTTAGTAAATACAAATACAGTTATCCTTATATTGGATTAGTGGTTTTAAGCTTAACAACGTCACGGTTGGTTTTAAAATGGCAGAGCTTAAGACAGGTAAGTTTTTATCCCCACCGAAGCTTGAGCGAAAGTTACCTGACCTCTAAGTCGCATTTAAATATGCAATAAATGTAGGCTGTGTTAAGGCTAAGTTATGCTAAAATGTACCTTTTTAACATAAATATTATAATTAAACAATTACAGAAAACAGTTTCTAACCAGATACAGTTTGAAGTACTTCTAAGGAGTATTGGTAATATTGTTTTTAATAGTTCAACCATACTATTGTTAATTCTCCGTTCAGTCCGTCTGGTTATGGTTACCACCCTCTAGCTTTAGTCAGCTGCCACACGACTCCTTGTGTTCCGGCTGGGGACTTGAGAGCCATTTCTTTCTCTTTTTCTCTCTTTCTTTCTTGGCCGGCAACGGATCATCGATGCCTTTGTTGTTGCTGATGTCAATGGGCGATGTTAACCACTTAGGTATAAGTGGATCGGCAGGTCGTTTGTCAGCTATTTCCATAAAAAAAGAATTAGCATTAGAAAGCAACTAAACTAGCAGCAAAATAACTGTTGCGACTCCCACATAAGATCTCAGCGAGATGGAAGCGCTGCACGGGACTATGGCTAATCCTGAAAAGCTGAGTAAACCTGCACAACTGAGAAGTTTTCATAATGTTCTCCAAGGTTTGTATAATCTACCAAGCACTTGGCTAGCTTAGACATTACGAGAAGACCCAGGTCCAGTAATGGGACAGTTATGGGCTGAAAAGGATGACTCAGTAGTAAAAATAACACTAAAATGTATTTTTGTTGAAGGTTCGCAGAGAGAAAATTGTAGGTGTGGTGCTATATCTGCTTACTAAAACCTAACTGTTATTTACTGATAGAAAACACACTTGCTAAATCAGCAGCCCTAGAATTATTAGATACAATAAAGTTATAAATATAATTATACCACTTTTAAAATAAATTATACAAAATTATACCACTTACAAAGTCTACCACTTATATATTATTAGACCACTCCATACGTACTGGTTGTTAGGTAAATTAGCCTTATTGGACCTTAATCATTTAGGCCTGTCGTTTGCTTTCATACAGGATAATAATAATAGGTCTTTATCTATGAAATTGGAGATTTTATAAACAGCTTTTTCAGGTTTAATTATCTGTGAATTGGCAAGCAATTCCAAATTCACATAAATTTTATTCGAAAACAGTATTATTTTAATTTGAAATTCAGTCATTTGTTTTTAGATAGTTTTTTTGTTTTTGTGAAATTGTGGTAGTTTTTGGCGCCATGGATAAAGTGAAAATTCGTACTATTTTCAAATATGTAGGGGCTCTACGTGGAAATACCGCTACGCAAACAAAGCGAAACATTAATGACGTATATGGGCCTAACACTGCTTGCAGAAAGACGGTCCATTGTTGGTTCAATTGTTTTAAATCTGGAAATTTTGAGATTTTGAAAGACGAACCTCGCGGTCGGCCGGTAACCATTGTTATCGTTTATTGTTATTTGCAACTGAAAGCGTTAGTGGAAGCAGATCCAACTCAATCTACGGCTGAGCTTGCTGCAGACTTTGAAGTTAGTGTCAAAATAACATTGAAGCACTTATAGCGGGAATTAATTTAAGTGTTTTGGTTATTTTGCTATATAATATTATTATATATTAATAAAAACGAACTTTTCGTCTTCAGGAAAAATCTATTTAATTTGACTCCATCAGTAGGAATCTCCGAATGTCGTAATGTACAAAAATCAAATTATACAAGCACATAAAATTTAAACGTAGAAAACAAGCAGCATATATAGGTACATATATAAGGAGGATGAATATTATGTTACAAATAAGAAGTTATAGAAAAGAATAAAAGATGCCGAACCAATCGCCACATACCTACTTGCGTCAAATCGAAAAGATGTAAAAAGCTAGATAAGTGGATGGATATTATACGAACCAAGCGACAAACAGCGAGATTTGCGCATCGAAGCATGCATAGCACTACTGAATCGGCATAGAAACGAGGGAATTCTAAATCGAATTGTTACATGCAATGAAAAGTGGATCTTGTACGACAACCGTAAGCGTTCATGTCAGTGGGTGGACCCGGGTACAGCACCTAATCAGTGCGCTGAAAAAAAAGATTACTCATAGGAAGATAAAGGTGACTGTCTGGTGAACCAGTGCCGGACTTGTACATCACAGCTTCTTACCGAATGGCACTGCTATAATGATATCAGAATATCAGATGTCTATTGCCAAGAATTGCAAACAATGATGAAGCTCGAAATTCAACAATCAAGACTGGCCAATCGTTCTTTCCCATTGCTTCTCCACGACAACGCACGATCTCACACTTCACTACAGACCATCGCAAAGCTACATGAGTTACAGCTGGAAGCTCTCCGTCATCCACCGTACTCACCGGACCTTGCCCTAACAAATTTCTACTTTCTTCAAAATTTTGAAATTTTTTTAAGTGGGAAAAAGTTCAACACCCGAAAGACAGTATAAAACGCTTTCGTTGACATATCGCCTTCCGACCGGCAGACTTCTACCTTAAAAGGATACAAGTTTAACTTGTCTATCTTGTCTATCACTTGATAGACTTTGGGTTCTTTCTTGAATAATTTTTAAGCTATCCATTATAGAATTATAAAAAAAAAATATTTGAGATCCTTAAAATAATCCCTTTAATTTGACCAACAACACAATTAGGTTTGCAAAACAGTTCTTTTTTAATTTTGAATTCGTTATTTTTTCTTTATTTGTTTTATTAATACTTTCGTCTTTGGGTTACTAAACAGCTCATGAGTACCAAATATCAACTCATTTGGTCCAGAGGTTTCGATGGAAATTGGCTGAGAATGGCGGTCGCGCAGACGCACGAGTGATCCTATAAGGGTTCCGTTTTTCGTTTTTTTCCTTCGGAACCCTAAAAATTACCAAAATTTTTAAAAAGACTAAAATATCCAGGAAAGAATAATTTCCCTGTAGCGTTGCCAATAAAAGTTTAATCATAAATCACTACTTAGTGTAAAACTCTGTTTCTGAAATTTATAAATAGGCATAAAAATAAATTATAATTCTTAATTAGTAAACAAGGAAACTAAAACGCATAAAAGACCGAACAAAAATTGATATATTATCTTGTCTTCTATATCAGTAACTTTGTGATTTATAAAGCTTATTAATATTACAGTATTTTTCCTTATACATATTTGAAGAATGTTACGTTTTTGAATTATTATAGTAGCAATATCTGGTGGCACCGAGTTCCTTGATTCTATATGTAATAACTATGCATTTTAAAATTTAAAAAATACTCCCGAAAGTTTTGTTTTCTGAACTAACATTAAAAAGAGGTAATGGATAAACCCAAAAACTAACTGGACTGATTTAAAAATATCTACCAATATAAAGCTACATTTGTGAGTAACAAAACTTTCATAACTTGTAGCTGCACAAAGTCTGCCGGGACAGCTAGTTCCAAATATAGCTAAGAACCATCTCCATCAACATCAGCTTTATAATAAAAAACTGCATCATAATCGGTCCAACTATAAATGGACACTGAACTAAGGAACTTTGTTATTTCCTATGAAATTATTCCTGCAATATCCTTGTTTCTCACTGTATTATTTGATCACAAAGGAAAATTTGATAAAGTAATCGACATAATATAATACAATGATGTGCTTTCACTAAATTTATTCCCAAAACACCATAAGAGTTTTGGGAATAAGTTGAATCCGCATGCCCGCTTGATTTATGTAACTAGAGAGTTATTTAGGCTATGGATATAAATTCATAATCATGTCGCATACTGTTTATTCATTTTCTAAATAAACATTTAGAAAATGAATTTGGATAGATAAGCATAGAAATGTATTTGTAAATTATTTCGTAATCATTATCATGAATTGATACATATTTAAAACTAAAATATTTCTCTCTGTCTCGAACCAAATTTTTTATGTAAGCAATATGTGATATTACATTGTTTTTTTTCCTATATTTTAGGTAGCAAATTCGTCCTGGAAGCTTTTTAACATTAAAATACCAATGAATCATAGTGCGATGTGTACGATGCTTGAAAAAGTTTTATAAGATATTTTTTACAATTCTGAAGACTGAGATGGAATTTTTGATTGTCTCGGGTCTCAAATAGTCCCAATATATGAAAGGTTTGGGATCGGTGAGTCATCGAAGGAGAAATATTTACGAATCAACTTGTACGCCAATATTTTAAGGGATGTGCTTTTTACCTAATAATTATAATAAACAAAAGCAAGATCTATACTTCTTCAACATACTAAAAAATTAGGTCAATAATACGTACAGGTTACAATTAAACTAAACCGTATCGACGACAAACTAATTTTGAATATATAATATATGTATAATGTTCAAAGTGACGTTAAAATGAGGTTAATCCTGTAACAGCGCAATTAAGGTTTCGAAAATAAATATATTATGCTTAAAGCATCTTAAGGTATGGACCAGTCTTGGAAGTTCGTTCACCGTGATCTGACTTGCTTTGTGAGCTCGGACGGCTTTTTGATGGGTTCGTTATGTTCATATCATGATTGTTTATTTTGGATTCATTAAGTTGGGCCACTGTATCATTATAACCCTGTGCAGGTAAGCGATGATGTGACATTGGTCATTCAGTTTTGACTGCACGCCTCCACAGCTTAAAAGTTTGTTTGTATCAGTCTCTGATCATACGCTGAGGTACAATGACCTTTAGAACAAATTTATTAAATATCAGACCAGGAATCGTGTGCCTATAATAGTTTCCTTTCTTACGAGTGATGTCTGTGCGTTGACGAGAGTATTTTTGAGTGCCAAAGTGATAAGATAACGTATAATCAAACACTAAGCGTTTCATGAAGACATTGTTTGGGAGAACCTACTGCTCGTACAGACACAGTCAGTGCAGTTAGTGACACCACAGACGATGGACAACGACATAGTATCGGAGTTGGAAAAAATAAACAAAAATGAAAATCAAAATGGATCGCAAAAGGATTTGGAATTGGAAACCACAGAGAAAACAAGATATTCACCATTTCGGAGACAGGTGTGTTTTGTGATGTATGTACCACGTAATTCATATTTTATGTATGTTTTTATCGTCGTCGTGAGATTACTTAAATGTTAATTGAAACATATAAATTATTTTAAATACGAACTAAGATTAATGTTTAACATTTAAATTATCTGTTTGATTTCTATTTAAATATCGTTTAAAATGCTTGGCGCCTTTGTCTTCAAGAACATTTATCGGAGCGTTTTAAGATACGATCGTATCCAGTTTAACGGTTAAAGTAATATTTTATATTATTTCAACATCGTCTGTTTTGGTTATGATATAAAATTTTATGATTGACAAAGGACTGGTTTAACAACATTCCATTTGTATATTATTATAATAAAGTTACACATGTACCTTTTCCTTGTTATAAGATTCTTATAAAACATAGTGAATAATATCAGGCGTTATTTTATGGAAATTGGTTGTTATTAAGTAAAGTTAGTATTAGTACTTATTATATGTACTATTATTTCTTCTGTGGTATTAGTTTACTTTGCATGATGGTTAGTGGCTAACTATCGTAGAGTCAACTTACCCTTATGATGCTCCGTTTCGGGGCGAAACACGTTTTGGTGCTGGTAAGTATGTTGGTATATACTTTGCATGTTTTCGTTATGGGAGGTTGGGTATATACCATTATAAATGTTAACCGCGGAATGTTGCAAAGTAGACCAATACTAACTTAATCTTATAAAACATCTTAAGTTTTCAAATCCTTTAGTCATCTTCTTTTCATAAATTTCTTCCTCGACGTTCTTTGTTTTTATTTCTTGGCCTATTGTCAGTGACATTAACCTTGAACTCTTGTTTTGTAACTTCTATATATTTCATAATCATTACAAGTTATATTAATTATGAGTTAACTCAGATCTCTCATAACAACAACAACTTAAAGTTGTTAGTGGTAGGTATGTACTTTAGAATTAAACTATGAAGTTGTTAAATGTTACTTTACCTTCCGCATATTTAAATTATGACATTATCTCGTAGATAAGAAGAAGATGTGAATAAAGCAATATGTACCTGCCCTTTTCGCGTACATAAGAATATATAATTATAGAAAATAATATTAGTTGTTACATGAAATACAAAGACTTCATTAACTTATAAGCCAATGATAATTCATGTGGCATGTGACGACAGATAAATAAAAGTCCAAATTGATACTGTTTACTTTTGTTGGTTTACAGCCATTTAAATTTTACAGGGCTGGGTCCCGACTGATAATACTTCTATGGTGTAGTTGTTCAGTATTACTTTTAACAACATTCTAAACTACTAAGCTTGTTATTTTTCTTTTTAGTTCATTTTAAGCAGTCGGGGTTTTTTTATTTTTTTTATTTAAAAATGTAAAGCTATTGCATGAAACAATTTATTATTATTATAGTTATCTGTAGAAAACTTAATATGATGAGGAGGACGACAATAAAGATCTGATCTAATGATCTGAAAATAAAAACTGCAGACAACATGCCAACAAATGACCTACGTGTGAAAGACCAACGTTCAAACTGGCTATCACTACGAGTATTCACAAGTTGGAGATCATAATTTTAGTATCTAAAAATTATTAAAATAATATTCGAATTCTTTTGTCAATGTCATTCTTTTGTTTCAATCATTAGGAAGGAAATTTCTAAAATAAAATAAGTAGTCTAAAATACATAGAAATTAAGGAAATTCTTTAACGCCCCAAATCAGAGTCACTAACTGTTACTAAAATCGCTCCTTAGTAGAGAATCACAATAGAAATTATCTATTAAGTAGAGATTAAGGTAACCGGTAGTGACTCTGAGTTGGGGCGTAAATGAAACTTTGTGTGCACAAGTTATCAAAAAATTTTTAGATACGGGATATTTTTGGTTATGTCAAATCAAAACATACATCCAGCTCACAGCGTAGTATCATTTAAAAGTAAATTTAAAATAGGAGGAGTTAAATATAAAATAGGAGCGTTTAAAATAATTAGTGACTAGTGATAGCCTAGTGGTAGAACGTTGGTCTCCCGAACGCGGGGGCCCGGGTTCAAATCCTGGCACGCACCTCTAATTTCCAAATATTATGTGCGTATTACAAGTTAATTATCACTTGCTACGGTGAAGGAAAACATCGTGAGGAAACCTGCACACCTGAGAGTTCTCCATAATGTTCTCAAAGGTGTGTGAAGTCTACCAATCCACACTTGGCCAGCGTGGTAGACTATGGCCTATACCCCTCACATTGTGAGCGGAGACCCCGAGCCCAGCAGTGGGACAATTATGGGTTGTTGCTTTGCTTTGCTTTTTTAAAATAATTATTATTTCAATTTCTTTCAGGCATTTGTAGCCACTGGTACATTTATGTTATCATGTGGCGCTGGAGCCACGGCAGGATTTTCTGCTAAACTTATTCCTCAACTTCAAGAAGACATGGGGAATAAAAAATATTCCACTGAAATGGTATCGTGGGTAGGTACGTGTTCTTTAGATATTAAGATACCGCGTCTTATTAAAACTTTTGCATATAAAGTAAACACAAATAATATTTTCTTTTACAGCGGCCATGGCATCATTGGCACTTTTATTTGGCAACATGATTTCGGGATATTTAATGGAAAGGCTAGGAAGACGAGCTTCACAGATCTTGCTGTGTATCTGCTATATCGGTGGATGGACTATTATAGCATTTGCAGGAAACATATACTTTATTCTACTTGGAAGATTTATAACAGGTTTTTGCCAAGGATGGTTGGGTCCACTTGGTCCGGTTTTTGTTGGTGAAATCAGCTCCCCGGCTTACAGAGGACTGTTTCTAGCCGGATTGTCATTGAGTATCGCCTTTGGTGTATTTATGTCACATTTGTTTGGAACGTTTTTCCACTGGAGCCATGCGTCTTTATTATGTGGCATGTTTCCGCTAATAGGTTGTATTGTATTGTATTTTGCCCCAGAATCCCCGTCTTGGTTGGCATCAAAGAATCAAATTGATAAATGTATAGAGTCTTTTTACTGGTACAGAGGTACTAGTCCTGTTATGAAGACTGAATTGGATAAAATGTTATTAGATCAAAGCAAGAAGAAAGAAACGAGAGGAAAAATTGAGACGCTGTCAGCGAATATTAAAAAGCCAGAATTTTGGAAGCCTCTTTGTATTATGATGACATTTTTTGTAATAACTCAGCTATCAGGTATAAATGTGATATGTGCATACACTACAGATATAATGGAAGAGTTGATGGGAAATAAGAAGTACGTGGATGTCGCTATGTTGGGAACAGATATACTGAGATGCGCAGCTTTAGTGACAGCGTGTATTTTATTAAGAAGAATAGGTCGTCGACCTTTAGCGATTATTAGTGGAGTTTTTACTGCTATATCATTAATTGTATTATCTATATATTTGTATCTTGTCAAGCAACGAGTCATCAGGCACATATCACCAGTAATATCTTTAGGGCTCATGGCATTTTACATTGCAATATCGAATTTAGGTATATCTCCTCTGCCATGGAATATGGTTGGTGAAGTGTTCGCCACTGAAACAAAAGGATTAGGATCAGGGATTAGTGTAATGATGACGTCGGTAGCGTTCTTTGGAACCGTAAAGACTGCTCCCGCGATGTTTGAGAGTATAGGTTACCACGGAACTTATCTTTTTTATGGTATGTCAACATTCTTTGGAACGATATTTTTATACTTTTGTCTGCCTGAAACGAAAGGTAAAACTTTGTTAGAAATAGAGGAAAATTTCAGAAAACCTGATAAAGGCAAAAATACAAAAGAAAATCTTTTATCCGAATGCAAGGTAAGCATTTCAAAGTGATGTGGATTAGATAAACTCGAATTATTGAGATTATTAGCGAATATTTATTTTGTAATGGGAATGCATTGAGTTGCAAACGTGATTCATTGTCATGTAAAATTATGGATGTGAGTCAATAGAACTGAAAGAAGTCGTAAAATTATAGTAGTAGCGTTGAGGTAGACAAATTGTGAGCACGATTTTTAAAGTACATTAAAATATATTAACAATACTGATGTTAGTTATACATTTACCTAGTACTATGGTACTATCTTTAGTTATATTAATTTACAATCAAACAATCTTACTGATGATGTAATTTGTACCTTGAATCAACGGTGTTACAATATTGGATATAAATTGTCCGGACTTAGTGATAAGATTACATAGGTGATGTCAAGGATGCAGTATTGAGTTTTTATTTTATATAATATTTTCTTCTTAGTAGCACACTTGTCTTGTCAAGTTACAAAGGCTTGGAAATGTGACAAAGTAGGATATGAAGGTTCTCATATAAATTATTGTGCTGTTTTAAATAGGGAAAATGATTGCGTGTTATTACTAAGAATTACTTGCTATTTTTTATGTTGAGATAATTAAATTATTTTATTTGATTGCATCATTTTTATATTTTGATAACAACTCGGTCGTTGCTGTTTATATTATTATGTTTTATATTGTTTTAAAACTGATATTGAAGAATATTAAACAATGCGGCGCCGAATAAATAACATTTTTTTTTCATTTATAACTAAGAGTTATAGTAGGTATAAGTGAAAAGCTAGGTAGTTCAAAATACACCACTACGTTTAGCATAAATGTTTATTTTAAGAAAGCCATTATACTAGTACAAAGGGTTTTGCAAGATAAAATCAGATCTTACAAAAATATAACATATGGTTATTACCCCAATAAACACCTAACTAACTAGTTTAAATACCAATAAGTTGAATCCAAAAAAATTTTTTTTTTTAAACGCTTTTATTTCAATTTTTTTTTTGATTTTCGTGTATTGTCATCGGAAATACACATGTCTGCCAAATTTCATCAATTTTCATTAAAGGGAAGTCATTCAAATTAACGTTACAAGATTTGATCCTCCGAAGTGAAGCTAAATATAAACCTTATTGCCGTGTAAATAGAGTAGCATTTTGATCGATTTGATGCGTTGATGCTCCGAAGTGAAAGTAAATAAAAGCGTTTAATAATATAATCAAACACAAAATAATCAAGTACGTAAAATGTGAATGTAGTGAAAATCAGTTAGGTACTTAATTTTAAAACCACTAGGTAGGTACAGACAGACAGGATATTGCCACATTCCCATCATCGGAAAACTTTTATGTATTATGAAGAACCTATTTAACACCGAATCAGGTGTTTTAATGCAATAAGGATATTATCATCCGAATTGGTTCGGTAAGTCAAGGTGAAGGTGTAATAATCCACAAAACATATACATATGTAACATAATATGGTAGGTACTTCATATAATTATTCATGTTTTTTATTATTATGTTACATGGAACTTTGTTTATTCAAAATTTATATGCGAAGGTGAATCACAAAAACATAGGATACAAGATCATTAAAAAATATCGCCGATTTTCACGCAACAAGTATTGTCATGGTATTTGTTTCTTTACTAGCTTCAATATTATTTATTTATTTATTTATTCTTTATTGACCACAATATTAAATTACTGTACAATTTGCTTAATGAATTCTCTACCAGTCAAGCAAGTACAACCAGAGACAAGAAGGGCGGTATATTGTGTACCTATGTCAAACAGAGAAACTAAAGCAGTAAAATTGTCTATATCAACTTCAATTAAAATGCATAGTAACATTGGCACAGGAACATTTACATATTTAAGCATGTCTTTTAATCGTAATGGTTCCAATACCGTACGCGGTGAAGTGGAACAAAAACAGAGTTTTCTGAATATGATTTAAAGGTCTATTTCACAGTCCGTTAGAACCGGACAAGTGGCACGCGTCTTCGACGATATTAAAAACATCTTCCTGTTGTGACACGTGGTTGTTAGCGGCGCTTGCATTGAGTGGATGTTCGCCGACATCTGCGATGGCTTTTTTCATCAAATCTGAAGTTCCCACGTTGGTACGCGACTGGTTTTTGTCGCAGGCTCACAAAAAGCCACCAGGAAAACATCTGGAGAGTGGATATAGTTATTTTCGGAGGGCTCTCAACATGTTTATGAAGTGATGTGTGAGGAAGTTGTAAAGTGCAAGTCTGAGTTTGGGGTTGGTGACGCGCACTTGTAAGGCTAAAAAAATTTTATAACATTATTTATTTATTTATTTATACTTAAATTAACCCGGTAATCACCAATTACACTAATTAAAGACATTCATACATCTCGCTCACAGTACTTCAAGCATTCTGACATTATTCCCGTCCACGAATAGGTCTCACTCAGGGTTTCCGTCTAGGAGAGCGTTGAGTGTGGTTCCGGAGGTAATTATTCGGTACAAAAAACCGACACTTTATCCGGGAACATCGATCTTGCCGTGGAAAACTTTACAGTGAGTTTTCGATAAACCCGCCAGACTTTGAATGAATTACAGCTCAGATTAATTTTATATCATTATATGTTCATTCTTGTGTGCTTTTCTGCATGGTCATTTTTAATTTACATTTCTGAATTACATAATTATGTATTTCTTTTTACACAGATAATTTAATGCTCAACCACATTATTTTTATATTTTTGAAGTTAGTTCTTCGATAATAATGTTCTGATCCGGTCGTTTACCGTATCTTAATGCTGTTTTATTAGCATTTTTAAAAGTATCCTAATTAATTACAGAATCGGCCTCAATTCCAAATTTAACTTCTTGTATAAGTGACACAGCCTAGCGTTCACGTTTGATAAAAAACCAAACAAGAAATTAATGATAGAATATCTTCATTACAAACAAATTTATTTAAACTTATATGGATTAAAATTTTTGATTGTTATCTATCAATTATCAAGGTGAAGTCTTGAGTGTGTTTGATCAACATTTCAACGTCAAGCCCAAATCAATACAGTTAGAAAGCTGTTTCTTTCATAATGGTAATAACTTAAGGATATAGAAACTAAATAGGATTGCTAGGATTTATAATAAAGTTGCTTTATTTATGTCACTACGAGTATAGTAATATTACAGTCTTTAAATTTGGCATGTAAGGAGGCCAACACAATCAATCTTTCAGATTTGACGCAAATGCTTCAATGTTGTTTTGATACTAACTCCAAAGTCCGCAGCAAGCTTAGCCGTAGATTTAGTTGGATCCGCTTTCACTATCGCCATCACTAATATAATTATTAGATGTTCTGTGTTGTCGACAATGGTTACCGGCTGATCGCAAAGCTCCTTCTTCAACTCAAAATTTCCGGATTTAAAACGATTAAATCAATAATCGAACGTGTTTTTGCAAGCAGTGTTATACCCGTAAAGTACGGCCGACGTATCTTGGCGTGTGTGAACTTCGCGCAGAAGGCTGCGCAGTAACATAATTCGTATTTTATAATTAATATATTTCGCAGTAATATAATTCGTATTATGTCTCAGTCACACGTTAGCATGTTCGTGTCGCTATCTCTGTCTTACATGAGCTAAAGTTCGCAAAACCTATGTTCAGACGCGCCAAGATATTTCAGCCGTAGGTACTGTTCACGTCGTTAATGTTTCGTGTTGTTTGCGCAGCTGTATTTCCACTTAGAAACTCATATTCGAAAATTGTACGAATTTTTAGTTTATCCATGGCGCCAAAAAGTAACACGGCTTTCGAATGAAATTTATTTGAATTTAGAATTGCGGGCCAATCCACAGATAATTAAATCTGAAAATACTGATTATAAAATGTCCAATTTCATAGGTAAAATCCATAGACCTATTTGTATATATACTATATTTAATACTTTTAAACGAGCAATTCTTGTATACACATATATGTATATTCTCGGAATCGGCTCCAACCATTTTCATGAAATTAAGTATGAAGGATGTTTCGGGGGGGTAAATCGATCTAGCTAGGATTCATTTTAAAAAAATGTAATTTTATTTTTGTTTTTCCGGCAATGAAACCTGCTACAATAGACTCTTCCTAACATCTATTGGCGAAGCGCAACACTAAAGCTACTTCAGTAGATGGCGTCCGAGCAAAGCTTGCTCGTCTGATTACTATAACTATACATATTTAAGTATATGGTAAACTATAAGTAACCTATTAGTTTTGCTTTTATATTATCATATTTCCATGACGCAACTGCGGCATTTTCTAAATCTCCACGTGCGTAGCCGCGGGCGTTTGCTAATTATGTATAATATAATTGTATATGGTAATATGAGTGAGTCATTAATATTACATTTAATTTGGAATGTAATCCAGTACTTCAAAAGCCGTAGAAAATCTACAAAATAATCTAAATTTAAATAGGTAAATAAAGCTAATAGACTCCTAAAATCCATCTACTTAGCGTAAAATAAAGAGCATGTGAAGAAATTGCCTTTATGTTCATGTTAATGTTCCTGAGCTATTATCTGTCTTCCTTTATGCACTTTGTTCTGCATTTATTATCGCGCGATAGTCGGGAGCGGAACGGGTGTTCAATAATTTTGTAGAGACACGTGTCTGAACGGAAACTACACACGTGCTATCAATTAGACTTGGAATAATAAAAAATATTGGTATCGTTAGAGGTGCGTGCCAGGATTTGAACTCGGGCCCCTTGTTTCGGGAGACCAATGTTCTAACCGCTAGGCTATCACTCTAATTTTCAAATATTATGTGCGTATTACAAGTTAATTATCACTTGCTTCGGTGAAGGAAAACATCGTGAGGAAACCTGCACACTGGAGAGTTCTCCATAAAGTTCTCAAAGGTGTGTGAAGTCTACCAATCCGCACTTGGCCAGCGTGGTAGACTATGTGGCCTATACCCCTCACATTGTGAGAGGAGACCCCGAGCCCAGCAGTGGGACAATTATGGGTTGTTGCTTTGCTTTGCTTTATTGGTATCGTTCACCCCAACTCGGAGAATCATGGACACTGCTACGTAATTCAATACAAAATAGTGTTATCCATTTTGTATTGTTTTTGAAATAGGTACCTACAAATTAAAAAATATATAAATTTAAAATAAATTGATGAAATAGTTACAAAATTTTAAATTGATCTTGTTGACGGACAAAATTATAATTACAACTTTAAATCATTTTTTCATTTATCTATCGCAATAAGATTTTGAAAATATTTTACATACTGAAAAATTACCAGAAATACCAGATCCAAATCTTAGCATGGCTAGTAACAAATTGTATATATTATCACAGAATACTTACAAGTAACTACAACAGGTCACCAAAATATTTTGGGTAAAAACATTTATTGAGGACTTGTTCCGAAGCTATACGCTAGCAAGTACCATACAAGGCCATATACTAGCTAGTTTGTCAATTTTTTTTCTTTATTTAGGTTAACAAACAGTAACACAATAGATCTTGAGTATATGTATGTAGTTCTAACTTAATATTAGGTTGTGAACCAATACCGTTAACCACAGATTACTAACTGTTGTTCAGCAAAAGAATTAAATATTTTATAGAATAACAGCAGCCACGCAAATCCGCCTGATCATAAGGGATGACCACCATGCCCAACATCATTCTACCATCCTCTTATGCAACACCAGGGGCGTTACCAACCAAGAACTTTGTAAAAATGTATTCCTTCATTAAATCAACCCGCTTCTTATCCAACTCTCCTGCAACTGAAACAGGGTGGTAGCTAGCAAAGCAGGTAAGAATGCATAAACATGAATACCGTCGGGATTAAACGAGGATTCAACCCAGTGACCTTCAAAGGAGCTGAAGTTCTTGTCTCTTCCCTTCAAGGGTGCAACTAGCATACGAATGTGATTTGGAATTGGAATTGGAAGGTAGACTAGGAGGAGTTCCTTAAAATGATTATGAATTATTTATAATTTGTACTTTTAACTATAGTTATTAGTAACTCTAGTTCGCTACACAATTTTGTTACGTTCGATAGAAAAACATAGTTTGAATACGAATACAACTTCAAGTCAACAAGTCAGTTAAGTTAACAAGCAAACGGATTAATATCTGTGTTACGTAAACACAGGCAGTGAAAGGCAGTGATAGCCTAGTGGTTAGAACGTTGGACTCCCGAACGCGGGGGCCCGGGTTCAAATCCTGGCACGCACCTCTAATTTTCAAATATTATGTGCGTATTACAAATTAATTATCACTTGCTTCGGTGAAGGAAAACATCGTGAGGAAACCTGCACACCTGAGAGTTCTCCATAATGTTCTCAAAGGTGTGTGAAGTCTACCAATCCGCACTTGGCCAGCGTGGTAGACTATGGCCTGTACCCCTCACATTGTGAGAGGAGACCCCGAGCCCAGCAGTGGGACAGTTATGGGTTGTTGCTTACGTAAACGTATCTATAAAATAAAGATGTTATTGAAATCTTATTTTCTATCACACGCGAAGTTTTTTAAGTGTTTGATCTGCGACAGTGACCTTTAGATAAGTATGTGTGGTAGTGGAAAGATACGGGTTCGTAATATCGTAGTGTTTACTGGAATCTTTCTATTTAGCTGGAATAATTACGATCTATTTCACAATTGCGAAATGTTTTATCAAATCGGGTCAGTATTATGTAAATATGTAATTATTTACAGAGTTTTTATTTAATTTGACAGTTTTATCAGTTCTATTGTTTTGATATAAGTAACTAGGGTACACGCTATTTGATTAAACTACGCTGAACTTTGCGTATTTCGTGTCGGAGACTAAGACTCAGTTTGGGACGCTGCGACAGCAGAGTATTTCTTGGATAAAAATGTGAAATAAGACATAATTATTCATGGTTTTTGGTGCTTGTTAATGGTTGCATTGCATATAATCAAAGTTTTGCAAAAAAATAAGCGACAATAAATAAACAGTAAGGGAAACCATATTTTAAACAAACATCAGCGCTTCTTCGATATACATATTTTAAAGATCAAAATAAAATATCAATATTCACATACTTACTTAAGTATCTTATACCTCCTAATAATGTCTGAGGAGTTCCTCGATTCTTAACGGATTATGTCATCAGAACTGAACTTTAATGAGAGCAAATTGAAATCTGAAATCAACCCTTTGATATAAAAAAATATCAAACAAAAAATAACCAAATCGATTAAAAAAGTAAAGTGGTATCATTATTTCCAAAATATTTGAGCAGAAGGTAAAATTAAAAAATTCCAGCGTATTTATATTATAAATATTATTATGCTTTTCACTTCATCCAACCATACCTTCCATACCTTTCACTGGAACAGCGTGGTGTGCTTTAGTCCTCTTAAGTTAAGAGGAGACACGGGTTCCCCATAGTGGGCTATCAATGTGTTGAAGCTTAAATAGCCCTTAGTGGTTTCAACCCTCTAATGGTACATTACTAAGGCCGAAGGCCTACAACATGTCATATCAGCTGTGATTTTACGATATTGTCAATTAATTATTTATCTTCTTGATCTTATCGATTCTTGAGTTTCCCATCGAGAAACTGTGACAGCGTATAATAACCTGATAACCTTGTTTGCAACATTAAAAAAAAACAGGTTTGTTACTTTTCCTTCACATCGGTAACACCTGGAAATATGTAACATTTGTCTAGGAATAGATTAACATTTTTAACCCGACAGAATAAGAGGGGTGTTATAAGTTTGACGTGTCGATTGTATCTGTGTATCTGTTTGCAGTGTTGCCAACTCGGTATCAGGTTTTGGGGCTAAACACAGTTTAAAAAAGTCCCATACATTGAAAATAGGGGCTATTGCTTAATTATCAGAGGTGACGGCGAAAAAAAAAGGTCGTCAGACGCTCTACAAGTATGATAATGGTGATTTTTTTCGACATCTTTCACTACATTTTATCGTTTTTTTGATCGTTTGCATCAAAAACTTCGTGGAAAACCTGAATTTATCCCTTTTTTTTCAAGATGGCGAAAAATGATTTTGGGGCTAGAAATTGGGCTAGGTGCTAAAAAATTATTTCAGGGGCTGAAAACCCGTAAAAAGGGCTAGATCTAGCCCCGAAAGGGCTAAATTGGCAACACTGTCTGTTTGTCTGTCTGATGGTTCGATTTTGATTTAGTTTTTTTTTTGTAGGAAAGGTGAATTAATCGAGAATGTTCTTAGCTATGTTTAGTGTAAATAAAACTATCAAGGGTTTTTTAAATTTTAATTTAGTACTATTTTGTTTGCTAATATAAGAGTTTATACCAAATTTAGAGAGCAGTGGTTTGGATCTATTATAAGGAACCATTTTCATGCCAAACGCAACTATAAAGTAAAGTCAACAGTCATGGCACACATTTCCTTTGTTATGAGTCCGATAATATTATTTGATTAATTATTCATACATTGCAGCTTCATTAAGTCATTATTATAATACAGCCTACTTAAATATAATTAAGTGTTGCGGTCATGACTTGTGGTAGTTATTTTTTTCATTGTAGCGAGCCTATTACAATGCAATGATTTTGTAATATGAAATTGTATTTTGTATTGTATTTTGTATTTGTGTTTGTATTTGATTATATTTTCGTCTCTCATCAATACGAATGTCGAATGTTACAAGAATTTCGCAAATAGTAATAATAAAACTAGTGCGGGTAGAAAGTATTTATTTTTTATTTTATTATTTTCTTTAAATTTGTATAACTCTTTTTTTTGTTTAAGCTTTAGTCTAAACTATAGGTTTTAATCATTATTATTATTTTTATTTTTTAATTTTTGTTTCTTTATGCGGCGAACTGTAGTCACTCGTCCGAACTGCGATACAATAAAGGTCGTACTGAAAATCAGTGGCCGTGGTTTACCGCGGCATATGCTGAGTGCGTACCTTTTTTGTTAAGCAGTGCTGCAGCAGGTTATGTGTTTGTAGCAACTTATAGTTTTTAGGAGTGTTTTACTAATATTCAATTTGTAACTTGTTGCAGTGCTTAACAGAATAAATAATTTCTTTCTTTCTTTCTTTCTTAAATGCTCTGAACGTAGCAGTCTCAAAATTACCGCAAATGCTACACCGCCATCTACCGATAATAATTGGTACCGATTTTTTTGACATATTAGCTAGTGCTTGACTATAACCTACCTAATGGTAAGTGCCTATGTCGTGGATGGTAAACAGAAGTTAGTGCAACTTCTTAAAACACCGGTTCAAATTTCACACCGTGGTCGAAAGAAGGTTACTTTTGCAGGTAACATAAATAAATGGTATAAAAAAGAGTAAAATTGCAGGCAATATTTTATTATTCTTACCCTTCATACTTCTTCTTCTATAATCTGTATGGAGATCATGACTATAAAAGTGGAACTCAAAGAACATAGGATTATACATACATACGTCCCCTCGCCTAATAACGGCCGGGGTCCCTCAGGGCTCAGTGCTAGCCCCCTTACTATTCATATCGTACACTAACGATATACCGATACCCAAGAAAGGGGTCCAACTCTCCCTCTTTGCCGATGACACCGCCCTTTACCTTAAAGGACGGGTGATGTCGTCAGTTCTTACCAGAGTCCAAAACTCGGTTAACGAGTTAGGAGACTGGTTCAAGAAATGGCGCATCGAAGTCAATGCAGACAAAAGTGCCGCAATCCGCTTCTCGCACAAGCAACGACGCTTGAGCGATCCCCCCATCCGCTTCGCGGGAACACCCGTCCCCTGGAGGACACAAACAAAATATCTAGGTATAACACTAGACTCTAGACTCACCTTTAGGCCCCATATCAACAAGGTGACTAGTACAGCCCGTTATTATATGAGCCGACTCAACGTTATGTTGGGAAGGAAAAGTAAAATGTCCCTCAGGAGCAAGCGAACGCTCTTCAAGGTTTGCATTCGACCGGTACTACTCTATGCCGCCCCTGTATTCGCACATGCGGCTCCCAATATAGTCCATAAACTACAGGTAGTCCAGAATCTATTCTGTCGAAAAGCGACCGGCGCACACTGGTGCGTTCGGAACGCCGATCTCCACCGAGACTTAGAGCTCGACACAATACAACAAGTCATGAAAAACTTCTCTGAGAGATTCTTCAAATCCTCAGAAACACACTCCAACCCCATGATTAGGGAATCAGCGGACTACACCGCCCCCTCCCTCACCGGCCATCAAATACGAAGGCCGCGCAATGTCCTCACGGACCCACCCAATAAGCTCTCGTCTGACCTGGAAAGCCTCCTGGCCGCCTCCAAGGAAAAAGACGACTCGATCACAGATAGTGCTCATCCAAATGATGGCACAAGTAACCTTCCTTCGACAACACAAAGTGTAGTCACCCAGCGGACGCTCCCTAGGGAGCACCGCTAGCGCTCCGTCTCTTCAAGCGGAGTCGCTTCCAATGAAGGCTTAAAGGTCGTATGACCAAAGCCATTTCAGGCAGTTTTTAGTGCGGTATTATCCTTGGAGCGGCGATAGATATAGATATTTTCTTAAATATTTATTATCTATCATCCTTGGATTGAGTCTCCACATAACCACCAGAGACGGCTCTGCTGGTATGCGTAAATGCATTCTCTGCCTCCCTCCCGTGAGGGGAAACAAAAAAAAAAAAAAAAAAAATAGGATTATAAAATATCTAAATATTTGTATACTAAAATACTGTTATCATCATATTTCATCAAGTGTCTGATGTATTTAAGCCAATTAATATTAAAAGTAGCAAAATTGATAAGTAATAATATTTATGTGCATTCTATTGTCGGTGAAGGCTTACGCAGATTACAACCATAAATCAATTTAAATGAATGTTTACTGCAAATAAATGCAATATTGTCTAAATCACCGCTTGTAATTACGTTAAATCGTCAGTTAAATGCTGATAAGGTATTTGTATCATTTTAAACCGATTATTTACCGATTATTAAGTACTAGCTGCTGACAAATATTTGTCCTTAATTGTGCACCCTACCCTGTTTCCAAAATTTTTCACTTTATTGGCTTAATAGGTTGTCTGGAAGAGATTGCTATTTAAGTAATAAGACCGCCTATTGTACTAGTTCCTGTATAATAAAATGTATTTGGATATAACTTTGGTGTACAATAAAGAGGATTTTGTTGTTGTTGTTATTTACTTTAGAAATAGTTATACTGAAATATAAAACAATGGAAGTCAAGTCACCTGCAAAATGCTTTACCTACTGCCATTGAGACTTGTGGAAGCCACAGAAAATATCTCTCATTCAAATACATAACAAAAAAGCATAAAATACATGTTTGGAATGGCATAAAATACATGGTAATTTACATGTTTAGAATATTGGAGGCACGTAAAAGTTTGATTTTTGATACAGTTAAAGTTTTTAACACGCTTTAATTAGCTTCACACGTATCTAATTATTTATGTAACGGAAACTTTGAATATGATTTTGACCTTCAAAACGTCGGATTAAATAGAAATTTGGCATACTTATCAAGGACCGATGACAATTCAATATTAAAAAAATAGGAAGAGAAAAAAAACCCAGAGCACTTAAGTTTCCACGGAACACTCGCTTTTTTACAATTACACTGTTTTTTTATAAATGATTTTCTATAAGTGTGTTTTTTAGTTTTTTTAACTATGATTTATTATGGAGAAGAAGTGCAGAAAACTAAATTTTATGTATAAGTGTTAAAATTACAGTTAAATTTATTTAAGAAAATAAAATATTAAAAAAAGTAATTGTGGAGTAACTTTTAACAAAGTGAATTACAGTCGGATTCTGACTGTGAGCGGGTCTCTAGTTTTTATAAATTATGTAGTTAAAACAACCCTTAGAGTAGTAGTAGCTTTATTCCTACAAAAGCATTATTGATTCATACATAGGTAATAATTATGATGCAAAATATATTGTTTATTATGATTACAAATGCATAGCCTTATGTCGGGTTTGTATGTAAAATGTATTCGACATGTGAGTTAAAAGGAAACAAGGTTGAAGTACCGTCGTGGCGTGACGTATCGTAAGCGCAATATGTTTCCGTGATTCCGGTTCCATGAATAATAAAATATGCTATTGAAACAATACAAAAATTATAGAAGTTGCACAATATTTATAATTATATTTGATGGCCAGAACATTGAACTTTGTTATTGAATAAATGAAGTTTAACAAAATAAAGAACGACGATAGATATACCTACCTAATTTATAATAATAATATATTTTTTTCCTTACCATTTTACTTTATAATATGATAAATATAACCAACAAGGCCGTGAAAACGTAATTCAACCTTAAAATTGATATATTTTTTACAAAAGTAAAAGTTGGTTTTAGGGAAATGTGAGAAAGAATTAAGTATACAAGTATTTTTCAACTAAGTTTATTAGCACGACGTTTTTCTTTCCTTGGTCCTGATAACTCTTCATCCTGATATCAGTATTCTTAAGTCTTCTTGTAAAATTCGACCCAATTCTTCCGGTAGAGCAATTTCAAACTCATACCAACCTCGCTGTAGTGGTATTTCTTCCTGGAACATTTTGTTTTAGATGATTATGAAGAATTCTATCGGATTGAGAGCGAAGTAAATTGTTTAATTTTTGGTCACATTTCCTTTAATCCATTATTTTTTTTAAATATCCGTTTCATTGTTCAATTACGAATTTACGGCCTTGTGATATAATCACAATAATGATTGACAATTGTGTGTTGTGATAGAAAATTTTGGTAACATCTACCTAAGTAGATTGTATACCATTTTACTTTCTAAGTTATTTAGAATTTTTGCTTTGAAACTAACACAATTTTTATCTTAGCGTTCATGGGGTTTTGTTAACATTAGTAGAGACAATCACGTTCTATGAAATTGCTCATACGCTTCTATAGGCGCTTACCTACTACTAAAATCGCACCCTCAATAGAAAAAAAGCATAAGTCGTGTTACTTTGAACTTTAGTTATTAGTAGGATTGGAAAGAAGGACAAAAGCTGCGCTCAATTTTTTTCAAATTTTATCATTAATCTTGACGGTTTTATGCAAGAAATCGTAATGTAAATTCCTTACTGATATTTTAACAGTTTTTTGCTCTCTTGTAAAATTGCAGTTTTAATCTTATGCCTTTTTCCCACTGAGTGTATTAATTTGCTTTTACTTAATCACTAAATTAATGTAAATTTTATTTAATTAATGTACCTACATGTAATAGAGATTTTTTGTGTAAATAACCTACAACCAAGCAGGCAAACCATGTAATGGTATTAGATTCTTTGTCCATAGAAGTCAGCAATACCAAAGACATCACCGATGCGTTGCCGGCTAAAAAGTTCCAGTACTGCTATCGACACACGTGAAAAAAACCACGATTTTAGAAAATAGCGTACAAGGAAGGACCAGGGTGCAAGGCGAGTAACTGAGAGTTATTGTTAGAAGGAGACCTTTGGTGGTGGCCGATTTAAAGACTAAACTTTTTAACCAATTTCAATAAAGGAAGAGGTATTCAATTGTATTGTATTTTTTATGTTTGTTACCTCAAAACTTTCGACTGGGTGAACCGATTTTGATGATTCTTTTTTTAATCGAAAGCTGGTGCTTGTCATGTAGTCTCACTTAAATTTGAGCTATGTCTGACGAGTACTTTTTGAGTTAACCGTAATTTTGAAGTCGGTTATTTTTGTCAAGAAATATAACTGTAAAAAAATTTGGCTTTAATTATATACTCAGAGCCACTTTATCATTGATGATGCATTATATTACAGGGCACGGGTCTTTGCCGAGACCTTGGTTTAGGAAGTCTTACAATAATAGCCGGCAAACGAGCTGACGATCCACCTGATGCTAAGTGGCTATCATCGCCCATGGACATCAGCAACAATAAAGACATCACTGATGCATTGCCAGCCAAGAAAAAGAGAAGAAAAAGAAAGTAAGAATTTTAATGCTACCCGGAAGAGTCAAACAAGCCCTAATGACTGCTCCTTTTCGGTAATGGCCGGGAGTATCAGCACCAATTCTTTCAGAAGCAAGAAAGAACCTTGCATTAATTTACTTCATCACGTCAAATAAAATAAACATACTCAATATAACAATTTTATATCCGTCTTCTTTATTTAACTTAACTTTATTTAACTACTTACTCATTGTATGATCATACGATAAAGGCAGCTGTCTAATAACGTTCCATCTATTCGTAATTATTATTTTAATTGCGTAAATTTACAGTAAGTAAACATGAGTGATGAATGTGTCGATCAAATACTAACGCCTTGCAAAGTGTCGTCATGTGTAGTGATAAAACAAGTCGTTAACACATCGCAACAACTATGTAAATAGAAGTACCTATGTGACATTATCTTTGTTTATTTGATTTATGTGTAATTATTAAGATTATTACGATTGTTAAATACTGCTTTTAACTGCTTTCTTTTCTCATGAGTCATTAGTTATTTTGATGCCTTTGACAATATTACGTAATCTTATCCTTAACTGTTGGAGACTTGTCTAACTGGAATACTGAATAGGACCTGAATTACAGGGCTTATAGTTTATACCCACTTAAAAAATATTATTAAATTTTTATGAAGTTATTTTAAATTTAGCTATTGATAATATATTTTCGGTAAACTACTGTACCAACGGCAAAGAGAAACATAATGTAATTATTTATTTATTTATTACTTTATTGCAATCTAGAAGTAGACAAGTAAAGTAGACATATTAAAAAAAAATATTATGATCATTTCGCTTATGAATGTTTGTTAATTAATCCCCTTTTTATTTACGCTGAATATCAAAGGAATTTTATAAAAATACAATTAGGTTTATCGTTAAACCCACTGCATATCAGTTAAATCAGATTATACTAATTACAACCAAAAAAAGCATATGCCACCGTGACTTTCGGAATCCTGTAGTTAATTTAGTAGGTTTTTGTACATCCCCACCAGATGGCGCGCAGTTCACCACGCATGCCGTATGCCGTATGCCGCAGCGCACATTTGGCGCAATTTCTCTGTCTTCTATCTCAAACAATCTGGCTTCATCTGTTGCTACAAAAACGCGAAATGTACTACCAAATGCTATACTATGACTGTATAGTAATGAATTAAATATGCTTGTGTTTAAAGTTATAAATGTTTCAGTGTGTACAATATGGACTGTGATAGATACAATAACAACAATACCTAAAAGATCATACATTGTTTTAATTTTAAAAAATGCGTTCTTTATTCTTTAACTAAGATGACAATAAACAAATTTACTCTTAGCTCTCTTTACGTTTTTTCTACTACAATCATCTCCTAGGCTTGTTGTAAATAGCCGAGGCTTCATCTGAAGAAGGGAAGATCTTACAGTGACCCGATACTTGGCAGTAACTTGCAATCAAATCCCGGCTTAGGCAGACATTTCTGCAACGAAACCGATCGATTAATCTTTGCTCTTAAGTTGTCTGTTCGAGTTGTGTGAATGAAATTGTTTTTTTCTCCTACCTTCTGAAAGGCGACGTGGCTGAACGGCTTCTTATGAACAATAGAAACATGATGTCGATCGCTGCATGTATCCTGGCTCCTCACTCCTGGGATCCGCATGAAAATACGTACCTACTCGTACCATGAGAAGAATCTGCTATAAGATATTTATTAAAGTCTACCGCTTTGGTATTTGTATTTGGTGGTCATTTGAGTGGCAACAGTTGATAAAATAAGTACGAACGATCATTTGACCTAATGCCACTTGATATACTTTTTATATATTATATTATGTTAATAACTATTTTAACTATTACTCACCCATTTTATTTTATGGTTTCCTTAGCCAGTACTGTGATATAAAATTACCTGCTTCTCAAAACAGAGATAACATGGGAATCTTTGTCTCTTGTTTTGTTTACAATTTACATTATAAGGGAGGTAGTCGCAATCTATTTACTATCTAAAGTGCGCAGGGTCGTCGCATAACATGAACAGATTATTACTAACGTCATCCTAATCTTTGAACACGTGGATGGTACTTTGTGCAAGCGTTGAAAAAGTGCTTATTCAGTTTCTGCCGTTGAGCTCAGTGGCTCCCTTAGGTCCGTTTTTTGCTGGTTCCCATGAACCTTGCGACAATGGAAGCGACCCCGCTGAAAGACTCTGCCGAACATCCACGCAAGAATAAATATTGTACAACAATAGGGTAGCTTCTTTGACTTTACCTTGTCATGTAGTTGTATAGGCAAGTCTTGATACTAGGTTTAATGATGATTTTAGTGAATTGATGAGGAATAGGATATATTCTGTTTATTAAGAACTTTAGTAATGAAATTATTGTTGAACTACTAGTGAAGAATAGCACAATAAAATAAAATGATATAAGATAACTGATAAAAAAATTATAACTGTCGTTTTTAAAATATGGGTAAAGTTCAAAATATGTAATTTGTCTTCTTATTATCTGTGTACTTTTTGATAACTAAAAAGAAAGATTTAACATAAAATGTAAGCATTTGGTGTACAACATAAGTTAGGAATTTTTGTTTAAGTAAATAAATAACACTTTCCTATGTGACGCACCATAAAAAAAGTAATTGAATTTTATTTAAAGAAAAAGTATAGAGCAGAAAAAAACTTTATCTGTTGTGTTTAATAAAATGATAACCGTGAACGGCATATTGTCATTGTTTTAAACTTTTACACTTATACTCTGATACTATTACTCTTATACTATTCTTACACTTATATTCTTTACATTTTCATTTTAATTTTTGTGCAAAATTTTAGACAGTAAGTGAATGAAAATGAAGATATTTCGCACATACAAAAATACATATAATAATTCACGAGAAATTATTTAATAATTGCCTAATTAAAGCAATTTTCAAACTTTTATTCCTAAAATTCGTGTTAAATCTAAGAGTACTAGTATGTAAGTCAGACTCCTCTCAAATGGTAAATCATTATGATTAAGTTAATACTATTAAGTTTATTGAAAAAAAAGTTATGGACTACATCGATCACCTAAAATATCCAGGGTGCTTTCACTTTATTCATAATTGACGTTCGAATATTTCCTCAAAGTATCAAGACCACTAACTTGCCGTATAATTTGAAGACAACAAAAGGTAGAGTTCCTTTAGCGACCGTAAATCCCGTAACGGACTTTTTTCGCCGCATCGATCAGGATTTCTTCCTTGTGCAACAAGTAGGGTCTATGGATTTTGTCATGCTAAGCAAAGTTATTCCCACGTAGCGTAGGTATACCTGATATCCCTTATACCGTGAACTCATATTTTTAAAATTGCTATGATAATTTGATGAAGAATATGAACAAAGTTCAGTTATAATAATCGTATTTTAATGTTGTTACAGGCTAGGCCAAGAAAGATGAAGGTGATTATACTTGATTGAACTATTTACTGTCAATATAAAAATCAAGACTTCCTAATTGAAAACCATTATGGTCCCGCTAGTGCCGCTAGGTTGGTATCTCGTAAGAAGGAGAAGAAGAAATACTTGTCCAAGCTAGCCAACTGCATTCGCACGCTCCGCTAGTTTATAAGATAGAAAGATATCCTCACAATATTTTTCTAGTTATCTCCTACACAATTTATACACACATGTACACACAATACAAATTAGAAAAGTTTGTGTTGCGTGCAAGATTCGATGCCGGAATTTGAATGTGAGAGATCGATGTTTAAACCTAAAAGCTAATGGTACTTTTTTTTCTATTCTAAGATTTAATGTCTTTGAAAACATGCTCCTATGGTCCTTAAGTATTTGAGTACTTCAATGATGCTTCTTAGATAATGTCTTGCGTCTGGGGTCTAAGTACTCATAACCCTTAAGATAAAGTTCTAAGTAGTCTTAATGATACTTACTAGAAACTATTACGTTTAAGTTTGACTTGATGCCGCATCAAGTTTGCATGAGATACCTATATGGCCAGATAGCCATACCGTGGCCATACTTCGAAAAGGTTATTGGATGCCGTATCAAGTCCGCTGCAACCTTGACAAGTATACTTGATCGGCTGTATTAACGACATTTTATGTATGCGCGTTAGAAGTTGTTGTAGATATATTGTTGCATCAACTATAATTTATTGTTCAGTAATCCATTTAAAGACCAGAGCACCGAATTAACAACTGATGATGAGAAATTAATTATCTATTACTTCTTTTAACTGAAATAGAAACCATTGGAGCATGTATTACTTCTATAAAAATATGACAAAAGAGGTTTTATTAGTTTTATAATTTAGTTTCCTTCTTTTTTGTTTAGTACGCTAGACTTAGGTATGCAGCGCCCCGTATTCATAACTTTTTTGTTTTGAAAGCATTCTGTTTAATAGAATCCATTTTCCTTACAACTTAATTTTTTCCTACTATTACTAACTATAATAATAAAAAATATATCAGTTGCATTGTCTTGCTTGCTCACGTGTGTCTAAAACACTAATCGCTGGGAACAGTGCCTGACGAATGGAGCGGAAAATATTTAAATGGAAGCCAAAATACCGTGCAGCCAGTTATACCCGTAAAATATGACGATATTGAGGATTAAAAAAAAAGTTAAAATAAATTCTTAGCACCCGGAAATCCCGATGCGGAACGCAGCCGTGCAATGTTTTCAAACTTCGAACATTATTTGAATTCCGATTCGGATATTACGAATACGTTTATGATTTTTAATTAAAAAAATAATTTACTAATAATTTACCCTTAAAAAACTAACGTTCGAGTTAAATTTTCAAATACAAATTAAGTCAGATACAAATTAAGTCAATTAATAAAAGAGCATGTACACTTGTACAGGTTAATTTTAGTACGTAAATTAAAAAGGTTCTTTCATATATTTATAGCACTATGTTCACATACATTTATTAACCTTGGATTGCTAGCGTTATGTTTTGCATTCTATGAAAATTTTCTTTGGAATTGATATGGCTCATAATGATAAATGCAAAAATGCATTTAAACACTCGATATAGCGATAGCGAGTATAGCAAATTCCCATTAAACACATTTCAATCGCATACAAAGCTTTGCGCTATAAGCTTTTATATTCCCACTAAAAAACGAAAGTTATCTTTTTAAAAGATCGTGATCATGAGATCCATAATCTTGCAACTGCAACGTCTATTGAGAGCAAGAATTCGACCCCGAATCTCTGATCAACCCTGTTTGTGCGCCCTCGAGAGCGGAGCGCGGTCGGTAACGGCGGCACATTACAATCATAATAGCAATCCCGCGTTACCGTTAACGGCCAACCTTAGGGCCCGGTTTGACCATAGCATGGTAAGGGTTATATCAATGTAGTTTTGGCTATACCAATGTAGATTTAAAGTATGGTTGCAACTGTGGCATAATTAAATGAGTATGCTTTAACTTGCATTAATTTGAACTACATTGATACTTATTCCTAATATTTAAACAGTTGTATACGTAGTAAAATGGATATCACTACACTTTCTATAGTATTCGTCATATAGCACGTCGCAAATTTAAAAAATAACTGAGTAAAACAGAAGTTAAGGAAGTTTAAGACAGGATTATCTTAGTGAAATAATTTACCTACTCAACCTCGATTAATTCCCGATCTCTTTAATTAATAGAAAGTGAAAATTTTAACTAAATGTTAATCTAAGGTAACGTGTTCGGTGTTACCGGCTTTAGCGGTTTAACAAAGATTTTTAAGTAGGTCATTCAGAGTGAAATAATTTGACTTGATTAGCATAGGGGTTTGGTTTTTACAGCGAGGGTAAAATAGAGCGTTGTTAATGATGTGATTAAGATCATCAAATTGTTTTTATTATTTTAAGATTAATTATTTTGAAGTTTAAAATGTATGTAACCTTTAAGTAGAACAGATAAATAAAAGTAAATATTGTTTCATAGCACTTTTTATTCACGTAAATCGATTAAATCTAACATCACAATTTTTAAAGGCACATGCTTTTTAAATCATACCTTATAATTTGTATGACAATTAGGTGCCCTGGTAAATAATTGTACAATTAAACGTAATGGTTAAATACATAATTTGCGTTATTTAAATTACATAAGCATAATTTAATTACATTGTTTATTACGTTAAATAGATTCTAAGACAATATCTAATACATTAAACCATACACTTTGGAAATAAGTAACATAAAATTATATTCATTTATTTTAGTCTAAGTAATGTGAAGGTTGCGAGTGCATAGGTTTCATTATAAAATGACCGTTAAAAAACACCTTGCGTCCGCGCCATACACACACTTTGGCACTGACAGCTGTATACTACATCCATGATATCATTAATATGTACAAAGGAATAAATAACTTAAGCTAAATTTTTCTACGGAAACATTATCATCAATTATTCTTTTTTGCAGGACGGGATTGTCTTGTTTTCTCCTGCCACCACTTCAAAGTCTCCTCGAATTGTTCTCTATCTTCTGGAGTCACGTGAATATCTGGAAGTTCTCTCTTTAGGTCCATTTCATCGTATTGTGGATTTTCAATCATCACACTGTTTTCTGGTTTGAACTTGTATTGATCGTGAGCAAGAATGAGATCAGTGTTAATAACTTCTAGAGGTAACACAGTCTCTGCTTCAAAACCTGGATGAATTGGATGCTGTAGCGTCTCTGCATATTTTACCTCGAAGTCGTTGTCATTTATCACGTCTGAATCATTACAGTAGCTTTGTTCCGGTATAACTGTGAACTGTTCGGCGGAATTAGGAAACGGAAAATGTCCATCCAAAATGTGAGAGTTTATTTCGTCTTGACAAAGTAGGTCTGAAGAAGGCGTCAAAGGCTGTACACCTTCTTCTTCTTCATACAAATGGGGTGTTGACATCATCTGGAATGTTTCAGAAGCTGGAAGATCTACGTATTGATGTGTTTTAAGTTGGTGCAAGGAACCATCCAAGTCGTCTTCTTCCATATCTTCATCTTCGAGTGCCGGTGAGTTCAATGAAAAATAGCTCCTCTCCTGACTATTTTCTCTCGGTGACGATGATGCTGGAGATGGGAAGGATTCCATTGATGGCCGGGATAAATTTTCTTTGTCAGCATGGCCAATGTTCAGCAAACTTTCTAGATTCCTTATGTACTCTACTGCCATCCGTAAAGTTTCAACTTTACTGAGTTTTTTATTCGGTCCTCTATTTGAGTTTGCGTTTTCAAAGGCCGCAGCAACCTCATCTGGGATGTGACGTCGCAACGCAGCGAAACCGTCGTTGACTTGCCGGACTCTGTTCCTTTCCCGCGCATTTCGTCGCGCAACAGCGAGAGGTGTGGGCGATCGCTGAATTTCTTCAGCTGTATTCTCCTGAATACGAGGACGTTTGGCCAAAACATTGGATTTGTTGGGCTCAGCTGCACGCACTAACGACGTCACGGAAACTGTATTCGGCGGCGATTGAACCTTTTGTTTTTTTCTCACAATAATAATTTCACGTCTAACACTTTGATTTGCATCGTTGTTTGTTATGTTCACAGAATTATTCACGGACTCCTGAAGCACCTGCATCTTGGCGAGAGGCGAGTTACGGAACACTACGACGCCGATGGAGCTCATTTCGGGATGATTTGCTGATTTTACATGTTAAGACTGTTTGTGTTGAATTGGTCGCGGATGGTTGGTTGGATGAGGTCACGTATCTTGTTTACGAGTAACTGTTTATAGGTAGAAGGATATCCGTATATTTAGGTGGCGTCAGAGCGCCGGTCGTCGCGGGAATGGCGCGTGCCGAGCGCTCGCACCTGGGGTGGCCTACGGGGGGATCAACAGGGGTAGGTACTTACATGTATTACTTGCACACATGGCTTTTCAAAGGGCAGGACGGGGAAGCGTCCCGTTTCGTTTTATAATCGGTAGCGGTAAACTTGTTATACCTATGCTATCGGTAAATGTCACGGCTGTAATATTTGTAATGCCTTAATAAATAAATGATAGGTTTAGTTATTAATAAATATCATAATTGCACTATTTTACAGAAAGGTATTATACTGGTTCGTAAAAACCTCATAAGGTGAAAGTGCTATAAATAAAGTGGTTTTTTTTAATAACTAACCCAAGTGTGCCAACATTAATTTGAAGTTTGTCATGGTAAATAAAAAATGCAATAGGAATTATGTTTTAGTTACAATAACAAAAACGTTTGCCTCGTCTTTTAGCCGGCAACGCATTTGTGATGCATTTTGTGTTAAGCATTGAGTTATTGATGGCCTTGCATAGCTGCGCTTTTTCCAGAGATTGATATAAAAATATAAATAAAAATTGCTTATATACTTGTGGAGAGCATTATCGTAATATAATAATAACATGTGTACATAGTTCTTTATACAAGTAGGTGGTACTACAAAATGAAATAATATAAATAAATATCTACTTTTATATTTGTATAATGATATACTTAGTACATATATTCAATTACATACACCGTGATATTACTAATTTAGTCATACAATTTTTTCCGTTATATCATAATAGCAATGTGTTTTGTCTGCGCGTGTGTGGGTTCGCCCACGCTATGCCAGCTGCCTCAACCTTTATCTTTTGTGCTTCGGCACGCGCCACTTTTCTATTATTGCACGACTATTGTTACTTATCACTGTGTTTTTATATTCAACTGTATAGAAATAAACCTTATTTGTATCAGTGTCTAGTTGAAAATCGCCTGCTCGCCCAGCTAACGAAAATGAAATGTGAATAAGAAAAAGCATTCATATTTCATCAAATTTAAAGGGTGGGATGAGTTGTAATGATTGTTTAGGTGAATTGTTGATTGTTTAAATAATTGCGAGAGTGAAAATCAGTTTTGTTAGGATTTTTCTTCTGTCTGATTTATTTAGGGTAAAACTAAAACTTTTAAAAATATTTTAGAAAATTCTTACGTCCCAACTCAGAGTAGCTAATGGTTACTTAAATCGCTTCTTAGTACAGAATTTGTATGGTGATCTTTACTAAGGAACGATTAAAGTAACTGTTAGTGACTTTGAGTTGGGATATTAGGCCTAAGATTAAGATATGTTAATGATAGGATTTATTTCAATTACATGTATAGGAATTGAAACCAGGCCTACTGAGTGGGATACTGAAATCGAAACAGTAGATTATTATGGTCGTAGTCAACTCTACAATAAAGGGAACACAACGCCTGTATAAATGTAAGAAGCAATGGTTTTAAGACACTTACTCCCAAGCTTAAATACAAAGGCACTTTAAAAGTGTATTAGAAACGAAAACGATGAGAAAATTAAATACTTAGAAATCTGTTAAAAACCACTAAAACTGGCCAAGTAAATGTCAGGCCACGCGCAAAAGTTCCGTAGCTGTAAGTTCATCGCCTATTACTCAGCTTACTTAGCTAACCTGCGTGCATTGTGGTAAGCTTTAAGAAGTAAGACAAAATGGTGCTAGTTATATTTGTTGGAGATTTAAATGAATTTGTACATGATTCTGAGGTCATTTACCTGCCTGGTTCACTTTCCTTCCAGATCTTCTAAATATGGAAACAACCATGAACTATGTTTAGGTACTGTGTATTTTAAGATCAATTTTAAGATGACAGGCAATGCCCAATGCATTGCTATATGGTAGTGATCACTACTTCTACTATCATGTGTATCGTCTGCCCGTGAGCTAGCAATTATCATAAAAACCCTGGAAAGTATTGTACGTTGATCATTGTGGTAAATACGCTTTAATGACTGCCCGCGTTTTCCGCGATGATAATAAGTACCCTATCTTATATCATGTCATGGTATGCCTGTGTGTTAAATTTCATAAAAAGTTTCGTATTTTTTGCGTGAATGAGTAATAACAGGGGCATTTTCGTGGAAAAATGTACCCTTCGCTTTTACCGTGTTGCGTGATTTCATACAATTCGAATTTCTTTAATTATAATGTAAAATCTCATTTTTTTGTTTATGGAACACCAATAAAAGTTGCCTAATGTCATTTTTATTAATAATTTAATTAAATAAGACCATAGTTTTTATGATGTCCCCTGCAGATTTCGACTACAAAACGTGCGATAAAACATGTTTTGTTTATTGGAAAGTATTCAAATTTGGCGCTAAATAACATTAACTGAATATCAAAACTGTAAATCAGTTTTTAATCAGTTTTGGACTGCATATTGGCGGAAATAGAGTTTAAAATTAATTTCAAATAAGTGGAATTCCATTATCTATTACCGCGGATAGGTATGTATTTTTTAACCGACTTCAAAAAAAGGAGGAGGTTCTCAATTCGACTGTATTTTTTTTTTTTTTTTTTTATGTTTGTTACCTCAGAACTTTGGACTGGGTGAACCGATTTGGATGATTTTTATTTTAATTGAAAGCTGGTGCTTGTCGTGTGGTCCCACATAAATTTGAACGAGATCTGACAATGGCATCCATGTGAAAAGTACAATGTACTTCATTTGAAGTCGGTTAATTTTTTGTTAAAATGTTAGATTATTGTAAATTCTACCATTATAACTGATAAATATTACGCATGGCAACTCATTAATAAACTCAGCTTAATTAGCGGAAAAATAAATTTGAAACTTGATAAGAATTATAAGCCCTTATGAACAAAACAAGTACTCGGGTAAAGAATGGGGTTAAGAATCATATTGCATGCGTTTATTAAAATGCCGATGGCAATCCTTCTAATACCGAGAGTGCATCCTGTAACTCAAGATGGTTTTGCCTGCAATCCGCTCAGTAAGGTGAGTCTTGCCATCTTGAGAACATGTGGGATACGAAATATGGCATGGTATGGCATGGTGCCTGTATCTATATTTAGTGGCACCATATGTAGGTTCTTATGGGAAGGTGTAGCAATCAGGGCGTTGTGATGTCTTTGTAAACAAATCAAGCCTTTTTATTTTTGTAAGTTCGTGAATGTATTTTTGGACGTGTCCGTAAATGTCCGTGGATGTATATAAAATTAAAATTAATTATAAATTGATTTTTGAGTATCAGCGAGTGTGTGTTAATTTAATCGTAAAAAATATTAAATTAAATTCTGCTCTACTTTAAAAATATATTTATTTAGGAATGGAGAGATGATTTAGAATTTGATTCATAATTTTTTTGGAAAACGTGATAACTTCAAAATTCTAATTGGTTTTAATAATAAATTTTGAGGACATAATACCTACTTCATCTAAGTCCTTTGCTTTGCAGGGAGTTATTGTGTTCTAAATTAGAAAAATATTCATAAAAAAAAGTTTTAGCAAGCTAGACAAAATGACTCTACATAGTTCAGATAAAAAATCCCTAAGTAAACTATTATAATAACCAACCGATCCCAAATAACATATTCGCAAATACATTAGAAGATCGCGTTACAAACCTCCTATAAAGCTCTAAAAGTCAAACAAGATCAGTGACGTGAATAGCCAAGGAAGCAAACACGACGAATGATCGAATAATGCTAACCTGCATTCATGAGCCGAGTACAGCTGTGTTATGAATGGACCGACCGAGTTACCTTCTAATGCTATAACCTATCTCAATACAGGTCGCCTTGAAATAGCTAAGTCTATTCAGCACCTCCCCAACCCAGACGGAGCTTTATTTCTTATTAGAACACGCATAAAGGGGAACCTTCAACTTGAAAATTAAATAAGCTAAGGTCATCGCAACAAAGGCACGGGAGGCATTAGGCTGCATCTAGACCACTAGACTAAGAAGCATTCATGCGATCAGTGTGCAGGGGGAATTCTAAAGCATATCCGGCTATCGAAATCACTGTGAATTAAATCGGCACACAACTTCTCATAATGACATGTTATTACTTTTGACGACCGAATATGATTATTTATTAAGGTTTTTAACTTATTTCATTAGGTGAGATTTAACTGCCTGTAATTCAATAAAATGTATTGTATCATTGTTTAGAAATTGGTTTTAAAATCTTCAACGTTTATTTTTACTATATAAAATCCGTCTATCAACATATTTTCCTTACCCATTGTCCAACTTAGAGGCACAGCAGATAGCTAGGTAGATAAGCTAAGTACCGAAAAAGGTTTAGGTCTGAAACTTTAATATTTGTTTCTGTATTATTAAATTATGTATCATATCATGTCTGAAAGACCACTCCATGTAGGATCTACATAAGGGTAATACAACATAATATTATACATACATAATACCTAAAAGGAACTTCAGTCTGCAATACACATGCAATGCAAGTGCGAGCGAGAATTTACCAACTTGTCCTGATTCAAACAAGAGAGTAGCCGTTTTTACGTCCTTCATTTTTGAGTAATAATAACATCCAGTGCTATTCAAGGCCTGGTCCAGACACAAAACCCATTCAAACTCATTGTTTCTCTCCAGACGACGTTTAGACTCACCCCTCCTTCGAGACCTCCAAATGAGTTGCTCTGGTTTTCAATGAAGTTCTTTCGCGGTGCAATTTTACGAATGGGAATAAAAATAATCTTTTTTTTCTCTTTGTGATCGTATGGGCTTGTGAGATCCAGTTTACTAGCTATGAGGTCCGTTATTTGGGCTCAAGATTTCAATAACAAAGATCTGAATAAGAAAGAAACATGGTACTTAAAATAACGAAAAAACAACACTTATGTCGCGAATTTTATTCAAGCAGAGTATTTATAGAGAACATTATATAGAGAAATATAAAGATTTAGATCAAGAATCAAATTATTTCTTAGTTTATTATTTTGGTACTTTAAAAATATTGAAATGCATGTAAAATAATTGGATTCTTCCAAAACTGCTGTAATTTATCATTTCTCTGGACTTATTATTAGTCCTACACTTAATCGACCAAAAAATATCAAAGCAGGCAGATGTTTGGGCCCGCGCTACTACGCACACAATTATAATTATTTGCCTCTCTTTCCAAAAACGCATTCAGCGTAAGGTTAGAAAAGGAGGAAGTTCTACGAATAGGGGTTGAAACGAGGGTGTGCCACGTGACCTTCTTGTGCCTACGCACACACCCAAAGCAAGGGAACCCTCGATTATTTTATTGATCTCAGGACAAAATCACTGCAATTATTCAATCTGAATTTTGCAGAGCCCTGGTTATTGGACTGCCTTGATATTTGATTACTTACGTACACAAGTTTTAAGTCTGTTACCTGTCGCTTCTTACTATGATAACTTTGCCAAGATAAATGTTAATCACTTTGTTCTTAAAATTAACAAAGATATATCTTTTTAATAATATTTCTTACCCCTTTTTTAAGTAAATCTGCACCCTAGATGTGGCTAGATTAAGTTAAATAGGTTTTGTCTTAAGCTTGTGTAAAGTTTCTGATGCAGAATCAAGTCTTGTTTTGTGCATAAAATAATGCAATATTTAACTTTTGTTTATGATAAACATAAGTGCATGTCGTGAACTATAAAAAACGGCTTCCGTAGACATTGAAGCTTCCATAAACAATCTAAGAGGGATCTCCGACAAAATGATATCATTACCTCATTGGTTCGGAGAGTGTAAGAAAAACACACTACTGGACTCGCATATCATATTACCACCGATCTGTCGTCAGCCGCCACCCACGCGGCTTCTTTTTGTATTTTTTAACAATCTTTTTACGCAACCAAATAGATTTCCTGTTAGAAAGACAAACAAACGATGTTCATTGACTCAAATTTTGTTTTTAAGTGACTCGTTTCGGGAATGATGGATGTGAAATGACTTTCGACCTGCGACAGAATTATGCTTCCGATTCTGATTGTTTCAAATTATACGCTTTACAATAAACGTTGGAGTGGAAGTAGAAATGAAAGCAAAATCTAAATTGACAATGATATATAACGAGCTAATCTTACAAAGTTGCGTGCGAAGGAAGGATTTGTGTGTGTGGGCGGTAATGTGCTAAGGCATCTGATTGTAAAATAGTTTTACATTTTGATTTTTATCTGCTCATCGATTAAGCGTTTGTGGGAAATATATCAAGTTTTATAAAACTTCAGGCTTGAACATTGAGCTGACGGGGCGTAGGTAGCGATATTAATCGCTACCCTTCTGTTCAAGCAAAGGAACTGGCTAGCCAGCGCCGAGTGTAATATTACACGAACCACTTGGTGCCACTTTTGACCCTTCTATAACTCAAAACCTCTTTAACGTAAACACATAAAACTACGTGTGTTTAATTATATACATAAGGACATGTAGAAGCCCAAATTTCATGAAGCTAGCTCAAACGGTTATAAAGATATGGAGGTCAAAAAGTCGTAAATTTTAGTACTGACTGACTGACTGACATATAGTACCTAAATCTAACCTACTTCCAGGTAACCTAGAAGGATGAAATTTGGAATCCAGCTTCGTAATTGTGTGTAAGCGTAGGAAAAAATCAAAAAATTAGAAAAAGTCGAAAAATAAGTGGTGTCCCCATACAAAATTTGTATGATACCGAAGCAGAGCCATCTAGCGGCAGTGAAAAGAAAAGCTTCGGCCCCATACAAATCTTAGCCAACTCGCATTTACATTGTGAGCCCGTTATGTCACGTAAAACTCGCACTAAGGCCTCTGTGCACGCGGGGCTCAATATGACATACTTCAGCGCATGGAGTATTGAGGTAGAACGAGGGCCATCTCATATGAAGGGAAAGTTGAAAAAGTTTCCAGCTGTTTACAAAAAATAGAGGTTCCAATAATGGCCATATCTAAATGGCGTTAGTGTGTGACAAATAGATATGCGAAAGAAAGAAAGTAATTATCTATTTTGCTAAGCACTGCAACAAGTTATAAAATTTACACTAAATAAATCATTTACAAAATATTATAAGTTATAAAATCGACATAACCTGCTGCAGCACTGCTCAACAAAAAAGGTACGCACTCAGCATATGCCGCGGGCTCCCCCCCGGGGGTTGCCCGCCTTGTCGTGGCGGGGGGGCTTAGTAACCGTGGACTGGTCACCCACGGTGAAGCTAAGAGGCAACCAGGGCCGGCCAGTTTGGGCCGCCGGTTGGCCCGAGAAGGGCGCTCCCAGCAGGCTGAACAAGTTCGCTGCGGACGCGCGTGGATGTGGGACCGCAGAAGAAGAGGAGTGCCGGTATTACGGTGCGCCGTTCTTCCTATCTTCTGCGGCCGTGGAGGGATCGCAGGGCGAGAGGCGTGTTGGTATTACGGTGCGCCACTTCCCCTACCCCCTGCGAGCTGGCGGGGCCGTTTCGCCGAAACGGCACTGGTGGGGCTGCAGAAGAAGAGGCATGTCGGTATTACGGTGCGCCGCTTGCCCTATCCTCTGCGGCCGAGGTGTGGTCGGTGGAAAAACCACAGACTTAATCTTCCACCGGGTACCAGTTATCTGGTTTCCATGGCCTCCTAGTAGCAGACTCGGGGGGAGTCTGCTACAGTACTGGTGGAGGCCGAGGGGGGAGGCGCACCTTACCAACTGGTGCACCCATCGTGGAGGGCTTTCGCGATGGAGCCGCTTGTGGGCGGCTGCCGCTGGCGGGGTCGCGGATGTGTGCGAAAGCGTTCCCGTAACCCCGTTACAAGGCGGCGAGAAGGAAGATGGGGGGGTTTTTAGTGGGTATACCGTGGGTCTCATTAGCCTATACGGGAGTCCCACATAACCACTCGAGTACCCCCTGCGCCCGGGTGGTATGCGTAATGCATTTTTCCCCCCGGGGAAAAAAAGGGTAACCACGGCTACTGATTTTCTGTACGACCTTTGTTGTGTATATGAACATGGCTGTTGTAAACGGAGTGAAGTTTGCTGAGTTATGCCACCCTAATCAATGGCGCTAGTGTCCGCCAAATAGATATTCGAACATAGCTGTTGTAGACCGCACCGCAGCCCCACCCGTAATTTTACGCGTTTCCACCCATGAAACGTCAATTTAGTCTCTAATATTTGTGAACACCGTATATTTTTCTTTACAAAAATTAATGATATCCCACCAAAAACATAAATGTAAAAAAGGAGAGCCAAGTTCAATACAAAAATTATGCTTGGCTGTGGGCTTCGCCGCAAAAAGAATGGAGATCTAAATGAGTGCCAAGTTCTATGCAAAATCTAAATATGTATTTATAGGAACAAAATAACACTATGAACAAGTATTAAACTCTATTTCTTTGCTTTATTGGATGCCTATAACAATTGCTGTTATTTAAAAAAGTGAGATCTTAAAGTAGGTTAGATTTGACTTGGCCAGTTTTCATTACACCAGTGATTTTATAAAGTTATTCAACATTTTAATTCTGATAAAAACTGGCCAAGTCAAATCTAACCTACTTTAAGATCTCACTTTTTTAAATAACAGCAATTGTTATAGGCATCCAATAAAGCAAAGAAATAGAGTTTAATACTTGTTCATAATGTTATTTTGTTCCTATAAATACATATTTAGATTTTGCATAGAACTTGGCACTCATTTAGATCTCCATTCTTTTTGCGGCGAAGCCCACAGCCAAGCATAATTTTTGTATTGAACTTGGCTCTCCTTTTTTACATTTATGTTTTTGGTGGGATACGCTTTACAATAAACGTTGGAGTGGAAGTAGAAATGAAAGCAAAATCTAAATTGACAATGATATATAACGAGCTAATCTTACAAAGTTGCGTGCGAAGGAAGGATTTGTGTGTGTGGGCGGTAATGTGCTAAGGCATCTGATTGTAAAATAGTTTTACATTTTGATTTTTATCTGCTCATCGATTAAGCGTTTGTGGGAAATATATCAAGTTTTATAAAACTTCAGGCTTGAACATTGAGCTGACGGGGCGTAGGTAGCGATATTAATCGCTACCCTTCTGTATGAACTACTTTTACGATTCAGTGATCTTGTTACGGTATTATAATAAAAGTTTAAATCGAATTTTTACATCAATAAGTAGATACTATTAGTTATGGGCGTCAGCTTCTGTCTGGGTTTCTGGTCTCAGAGTGTACGATTCTAAAGCCATATGCCACTATGATAAGCCGTATGCTACGATAAACAATAGTGTGAAACAAATTAGCTTAATGAGTTTGACTGGGTCTGCCCTTTCTGACCACATCTGGTTTTAAATTTTTAAAGGTTGTATCCGTTGTATCCGTAATGAAGTAAGTTTAAAATGGCAAATATTGGTTTTTCTTCTAGAAATTTCTAGGAATCATTTCGTCCCCAAAATTCTTCTTACAGTCCGTCTACATTCAAATTATGGGTGTAATCAAGGCGGAAGCTTCCAAACATTTTTGTTTCGGGATATTTTTTGCCAGACAATCAGATATTATCTGTGATGGAATATTCAGAAATAAAAAGTCAGTGGGTAGCTGCGACAGGACTACCGTGGACTCTTTGATTTACGAGAAATAAAATTTTGGGACGTTTTTAGCGGTTCAATTAAAATATTTAAGAAACCTCCCACAGTGGGTGGTGAGAGACATTTCTCACAAGGCTATTAAATATAATTTTATTTGTTTTTGTTCTTGTTTTTATGTTCAGTCGGCGAAATGTCACTGCGTTTTCGTTTTCGTTGTTTGACGTGTTTTATGACACTGCGATTATGTACGGTGGCGCTTACTCATTATTCTCTTTCTTTGCTCGAGTTTCTTTATCAGTTCCTGAATAATAATTCATGGAGAATATTGTGTTTGTCTTTTGTTTATGTGCGGAACGGATTTGTATTGGACATTGGTGCATCGGCATTTAATAAAAGATTTTGGTCATGGAAGTTAATCAAACACTTGTATGTGCGTTTATTTTTAAACTATTCACTATTTTAATTAGGTACAAATTAAGAGGAGTTAGTATTATGTATTTAGAAAAAAAAACAATTTTGATCGTCGTTGAATGATATTTTTGTATTATGTTACAGTAAAAGAAATAATATAAAAAATAATGGTATCATTACAATTAATTGGCATTCATTCAAAGAAGCAACCCTTTCGAGTGATGAGTTTCATCTGGTTGTGTGTCAACATTAATAACAACTCGATGTTATCAACGCCCTACGCATTTATTGCTGCATAAAAATAAATTCGGTTATAAACGATTTGTGAAATGCGTTGTCAGCATGACGCGATGGAGCTTAGACTCAAACTTTTTATACGACAAACACTATAATAGTTTGTCCCCGATCAACATTGTGATGAGATGTCTTAGTGAATTCACAGCATGTGGCTGGCGGCTTTCACCGCTTGGTAGCTGCCACCCGCTTTGAAATGTTACTTAAAATTAACATATTACGTTCATTTTTAACCCCTTGAATTAAGTAGACGTCAGGAGGCAGGTCGATAGTAAAGGCTTGAATTAAAATTACTTATCTTTACGATACAAGCAACGCTGCATGTCATCGCTCGGGTGAGTCAGTAGAATAAATTTGCTGCGGCAGAGTGGCACTTAAATAATTTCCAGTGGAACAGTGCGCCTTGTAATGTTGTCTATTGCAATAATTTCCAAGGCGTCAAAATGAAGTCGGCGCGGGCGCAGGGTGTCGGCGAACGGAGAACAATTTAATTGAATAAAATTAGCCAATAAACTTCGCTTGTCGAAGTCTACCACAATGGCATACCGCCTCCGGAGCTTGCCGACCGTAAAGCAGTCTTATTTACTGGCGTCCTCTTTGGGAATCCACATTAAGTAGTCTCAATATACACTTGGGAACATTAACATGTGTTCATACCTTAGGAAGCAATAGGTTTCGAGGCGATTGTTTCGAAAAAGGTTTGTTATATCGCTCTTTTAGGAGAATCCCAGAACTCTGTATTTGTATCTAGATGGCGTAGATACGGCTTTGTCCATGTAAATATTTATGTTTAGTAAACCCCGCATTATGCCACCCCGCTCAGCGCGAATTCATATGACATATTTTTTTATTCACGCTTTACCCCACTTTACATGGATGCATTAACTGAAGATAGAAGAGCAGTGTCGTGTAATATTTAAGTGTTAACACTTTTAAAAAATCATTTGAAAGATTTGTAAGTATACCATAACTCGTCCTAATATTTTATTAAGGTAAGTTTCGTTAAGTTACTATCAATGAGCGTTATCCAACTATAATATAATAAACATTGAAAATTTGCAAAAAATTAACAGATTAATATTTAAAATTAAAAAATCCAAACGAAACTAATTCCTTAACATAATTTGACAAACCGAAGAAATACGCGTAAAAGGATTTAATTGTTGATCTATATCTATAAGGATACGAGTATACCTAGATTCTCGTTTTTGGTTCGTATTGTGCATCTCATTTAAAAGGATTTAACTGTTGATCTATAAGGATACGAGTATACCAAAGCAGTATAACGGGTTCTGAAAACAAAAGTTCCTTTAAATAACACTTGCCGTTTGTGACATGGCAATTTAAGTATTTCACTGTCAAGACTGTGCTAAATTGGTATATTCACATCCCATTATATCTGTTATGAAAATAACCCTTTTTACGTCCAGGTTAATATTCAAACGTTTATTCCAGGCAACTACCTATAATAACGTTTTAAGGTCACATAATAATAATGATACGCAAGTTTAAGTAAGGTATGTGAATTTATTTATTTTTATTTTTCTTTTAACTTTTAAGAGCACACAAAACAAAACAAAACTAATCGAACTGCATACTTAAATTGGAAAAAATTGATAATGATATTTTGTATTTATACAACATGCCGTTCGTAGCAAAGTTGGTAACTAGGTCTATCCAGAGAAGAAAGTAATTTCGGTTTAAAGAACTTTATTTCTCATAAGATTTCTACATCACTTAAAATGAGAAACTTAAATACTAAACTACTACCTACTACTAACTTACTACTATTTCTGAATTCGATTCCCACGCGATAACCACGCGTCATTTTTCTACAGATTAAAGGGTTTGTTCTAGAGTTTTCCCACACGGCTGGGAATCCTAGTAGGAACGACTTGCACAAGACTTCTTCGTAATGGTCTCTTTCTTCATCTTGATGTCAGGACATAGTGTATGTATAGTTAATTTTATCTTACATGGTGTTTTGGTGTGACTTGTAATTTAAAAATAAGGCAGGTATAAAATGGAAATAAAGCAGGGTAAATTAAATTATCATTGAATGCCAAAAATAATTTCTGTTTACTATTAATTATTTTTTTAAACCATGAATTTAGTAATAAGTAGCGCCAATATTATTTATTAAATAGGACTTGTCTAAAAACACGGAAGGTGACAGAGTTTACTAAGCACGTCCACGTGTCGCCACGTGGCCACGTCTGAGTGTTATAGCCGCATTTCTGACACCAAATTGCATCTCTAGGGACGAAGTTATAGACCAATGTATGGCGAGTCCACGAGTTGGAGTCTTTTAATTTTTTGTGCCTTTTATCGGGAACTATTTTATAAAGCTAAAACTATTTTTTCCCATCCCTGCATCACTAGAACTTTATTCCCTAAGTGCAAAGCGCAATACTTTGCAAATCATACCGTTATACGTGTCTGAATCTCGGTTTGTGAATTGTGTATCCATGATTTTATTTACTGACGGATTCTAAAATACTTGTATAAAAAATAATAAGTAGTTACCTACAGATACTCCAAACCTCGTAAGGGATTGAACATTAATAATCTAACATTTTAACAAAAAATTAACCGACTTCAAATGGAATACATTGTACTTTTGACATAGATACCATAGTCAAATCTCGCTCAAATGCGACTACACGACGAGTGCGACTACGCGATAAACACCAGCTTTTAATTAAAAAAAGAATCATCGAAATCGGTTGGCGCGATATTGAGTTATTCGTCCATTTATCACGCACATACTTAATGCAAATTTAAGACTTATATGATTTTGACATAGATGCCATTGTCAGATCTCGTTCAAATTTATGTGGGACTACACGACAAGCACCAGCTTTCGATTAAAAAAAGAATCATCCAAATCGGTTCACCCAGTCCAAAGTTCTGAGGTAACAAACATAAAAAAATACAGTCGAATTGAGAACCTCCTCCAGAGAACCAGAGATAAATAAAAAAAATCCAGTTTTAATAGTTCAGTTGTATTCATTGTAGGCGGGTTTAGAAGCTTGATAATATTTTGATTATATGAGACAACACAATAAATACCAACAATATCATAACATAACAATGAGTAACTTTGTTTTCGATTTTAGTGATTTTCGATTTTCGATCATGGACCACATCCCCATAAACTATCAGGTGGAATTGTGGTCCAGCATTATTTTAAAGTAAAAAAAACCCAAGATAATAAAAATCAGGAATCTCCTGGAAAGGCCAGTATCATGGAAATGATTGTCATATAGGATTTCGCTAGCAACTGTTACCGTTCGTGACAAATGTTGGTCGGCGCTTTGTCGGCACCGGTAATGAGACGGCGCGCGGCGGAGAGACAAATTTTATCTCATAAATATCTTCTGATGCGTCGATCTGCATCTTTAATTTACTGTTCGCGATATCGATATCGTAATTCATTCAAGTCTTTGTTACGTCACTTATTCAAGAAATAGCTTGTGAACCTCGTGGTTTTTTAGGATTCCGTGTAGCATCAGATTGGATGTTTCTGATGAAAACGTAACTCTTATTGGATTACTCGTGTGTTTGTCTATCTGTCTGTAGGCGGACTGGTTGTCCGGTGGAAGGACCATGGTAAATTAATTATTAACCTTGGAGGTAAATTTGGAAATTATAAAATTTAATTATTATTATTTTTTTCTTTCAAATGATTTTATAGTAGAATGAAAAACATTTAATTCTTTCAACAAACAAAAACCAAATTTTTGATAAGTAAAGCGTCATGTGCTTGGTGCGACGGATATCCATGAGCGGGGTTGTAAAAAATTTACCCAAAAAAATCGGACTTATCCACTGATTACAATAAAATCTATACCAGAAAGTTTACTTACCTAATCTTATTATTATTAGAATAATACCTGACTTCAGTCACTTTATGGAACCCTGTAACGTGCGACTATGATACGGGCTTGGCCAGTTTTACATATTATTATATTTTTTAATTATGGAAATAATTGCAGCTGCAATGCCATTTTGCTGAATAACTTTCGAGGTTTGATTCGTGTTATTTTTTTTGTAACATATTTATAAATGCAGACAAAAAAATAAAACATTTGTAATTATCGGTTCTGCTTAATACAGCTCTCAAGCCGTTTATGCTATTGTCGTCTAATGTAATATCATACGTATTAGCATACGAGTTCAAAAATTAAGGTTGACTAATAAAACTAAATATGTGTACCTGGCGTATTTAAAAGCGGTCGCTTACGAGGTAAAAATGGTTAACACTCGATCAGCATGGAATATGATTTTTTTTATGAAAATTGCTGACAAAAGAGCAGCGGAGTCACCTGAGTGTAAGTGTTCACCGTCATCTATGGACATCAACAAGGTCAAAGGCTGCGCGGGTTGCCAGTTAATAATAAGGTAAAAAAAGGTAAAAGGCACTCCGGGAGTGCTGACAGAAGTGAAAATATGAATGACGTGTGTATTTTTTGAATCGTCGGGAAATATTTGATTGTGCAAGAAATACTTTTAAATGAAGTATTTTTATTTATTAAATTTTTAGGACATTAATAAGAGCTGTAAATTAAGTACTAAATAATATTTCTGTACTTCTTTCAGAGATGGCGCCACAGGTAGGTGTCGATTAAAATCTGACCGGTTGTGAACTGTAGGGTTTTATCGCATCTCAAAAATACCCAACGCACCTAAAGAAGTTTTCACTTTAAAAAGAAAGAGAGTACGATATAGCAGAATTCCACCTACGAGGTAAAGCTGAAATAAATAAAGATAATAAAACACTTAACAAAAAACAAGAAAAAATTCCTCACGCAAACATCGCATTTTTCGAAACAATTGAGAAGACAAATTTGCGAGAACAGACACTGGACAGAGATCTTCATTAATATAACTTTAATAAATGGTACCAGAATAAGAATAAGTACAGTTTCATCGCATCACATAATAAAGTATCTTTTTGTCAGGTACACTTAATAAGCAGTATATTTATTGTAGGCAATTATTTACCACAATTGACTATAAATTATGATCAAGTATCTATTTTTAAAACGAAGAACATTTACAATATTAATAAGGATACTATGAATATTTATAAATTACTATAATATTTAATTTAATTTTAAATTAAGAATATAATATGATAATTGAGATCTTGCTAAACTTCTGCTTCTGGACTGTCCAATAAATGTAATTTAATTACAAGTAATTACAGCCAGATGAAGAGGGCGAGTTTGCTATCATTTAAACGTTGGACATATTTAAATAAATCGTCGGTTTATTTTGTATGAAGCTAGCTTGAGGGCGCAGTAAACTTATTCTCTTAACGAGACTTCCTGAAGCCCCAATTTGCTTAACACAGACATATGGAGACAGAAGCGAGCCGCACACGTCGTTCATTCAACCTGCAATCCTTTATGCAAATAGCAACAATATGACGTGGGCTTTAATAATTATGTTAACAAAGTGGGCGTTTATGAAAATACAAGCGATATCTGTATCGAGTATGCTACACTACGTTATGTTATTGATTTAAGGGGATATTATTTATATTTTTTCCAATTTTGCTAAGCATCAAACGAGTTTACCGTGAAATAAATAAAGTAAATAAATAATTTAATATTTTATATCAAGTAACAAAGTTTCGTAAAGGAAAAATTGTTAACGAATATACCTTTTGTGTGTTAAATATTTAGAAGGTATTTCTTATTGGACAAAGCATTCTACATGAAAATAGCTCCGTTGAAAGATTTCGATTTTCGATTAAAACTCAGCAAGTTGTTAAGAACTTCGCGGCCGATCATAATTTACTTAACAAACAGCGATAAGGGATGTAAACAAGCCAGTAAAAATTGGCATTTAGAGATTTGCCCACTGAAAAAATGGCGGCAGTTTACTTTTCACCTGTTTTTTGGTGGATATCGCCGAGGTTTATACCTCCCGTGATCTAATAAACACTTATCGGGTCTCCATCTTAAGGAGCAAAGAAATATAGCATATTTAAACAATTTATAGCCGCCGCAAAACAAGGGATTCGCTGATAAGCCTCTGGTTTTGCGATAACCTTTATTAGTTCCGTACCGTTGCCGAGGGTCACATCTTTTGATCGATATTAAAAAGAAGGATGGTTTCTCAATCTGATTGTGTTATTTATGAATCATGTAAGTAACCCATGGTGAGCGATTTTTGTACAGTCTTGTGACGTTTGGTATCGTTTATTGCTTATCATAAACTTGGTACATACTATCAGTATTTTGGTATACTTTGGCTATTTATAAACGAAAAGATTTATAAAATCTATTTTTAATATTCATTAGTTAATGAAGTTAATATCATTTGGTTTTCTTTCTTCATTTTTTTCCTCTTTTTAGTTTTAGTCATATCAAATCATTAATAAATATATTTGAACAGAAGAAATTCCATGATTTTATTTTAAAAATAGTTTAATAAATGAAGATGTGACCAATAACAACAATAATTTGCTATTTTAAATATCTAATGAGGTCTAATGAACGATAATTTGGCGATGACATGCTATTAGACGCATAGGAATTGTTTAATTGACATAATTGTTCCACTTTAGTTCTTTTTTTATGTCGTAGCTTCTTCATATTTATGTCATAACTATGTAGACTGTCTGTGACACTTGTAATAAATTCATAGAATATTATGCGAGTACCGATAGCATATGTACGAATTTCTGATCATAATTTTATTAATTTAATATTTTTTTTTATATTGTGAGTGTTAGGCTTTTGTGTTAAGGTTTTTTATGGGAAGTGAAACCAAAGAATTATATTTATAAAATTAAAGCGGTTGTCAATATTGTTCATTGGGTATTCATTACAAGTTCGTGGCTTTGATGTAACATGATCTTTTTTGCCGACCGTAAAGACTTTGACGTCTCAATTCATTTAAGGAAATAAATATTGCTAATAGAGTCGTTGTGAGAAAATTATTGACAACTCAATGATTACTAAATCCTGACCATATCATTAACATTCTAAAAATTAAGATAGGTCAAGAATTGTTTTTGTAAATATTAAGCAGCTATTCTGTTTCTTTTTTTTATTTGTTCTGAATTTAGTTATAAATTGAATTCGTATTATGAATCTTAGATAAGAACATAGTCTAATTGAATTTTTCGTCTCATTAAAATATCAATTGTATATCAATTGAATTATGTTATACAATAGTGTGTCAAAATTTTCTAATATCCAATTTAGTCCAAAGCATATGGGTTTTTGTCTATATAATTAGGTATATTTTATGCTCTTAAATTATTACTGGACACACTATATAGCCAAACTTAAACCAAACTCTTAAAGTTTGTTACAATTTTTTTTATCCATGTTAACACTTTTGTGATGCAATTAAGTAGTAAAAGGAATTTATCAGGTCATTTGGTTCTGTGATTATACCACTAATTTATACTTAAAAAGACCACTTTTTCTACAGAGTTAATAATGACACTATACTGATGACCGGCCGTTAGATGAGAGAGTCACTACGGACGTATTATTAATACATACTTTTTTCTATTCGAATTGTTATCTGACGCGAGAATCCTTTCAATCCATCCATTCTATTGTTTTTGAACTGCTTTTTATATTGATATCAATATTTTTTCCGATGGGAGTAACGATAAAATAGTGATTTGTTCGGAACTGATATCGACTGAGATGCCTTTAGGCCTCTTATGAAGCGTTTATCATTCGGCGGCAACCTTTCTTTTGTATGTTAATCTTTTATTGTTACATAAAAACTAGTTCACGTTTGAAAGCAAGACGAAATTACTATGTCCAAACAGAGTGTTATAAATTAACATGTACTAAATTGATTTAGTACAATTTTTTACAGACAACTCAAGAATTTAAAATTCATTCATTAAGCTTACGTGGGACTAAATCCGACAAATATTCTGTCCTAATGGAACATTGATCAAGTATTAAGCTCTATTTTTCTTTATTAATAATGTGTATCTCGATGCCGATGTTGAAATCCTAACAATATGGGATTTGTGCTAAGTAGGTCATAAAGTATCGTGGATGATTATGGCGGTAGCTTTAACTGATACAGATGGGAACGTAATATATTTCTCTCCTAAAGAGTCCTAAAGAGTAAGAGAGAGAATATTCAGTTCTATTGGGTCCTTTTCTGTGCCTTGTTTAACGCAATTAAAAGATATATAAGTAGATGTAAGTAGTAAGTCGTTTTGAATTAAAAAAAGTTGAGCATGTTTTTTTAAAATTGTGTTATCTTTGGCATCCTACTCTAGACGTACTATTAGCATTTTTGTTTCTTAAATTAGGTACTAAAATTGTGTAACTTTTTGTAACATTGATAACCGTTATAAATATAACGAAAAGCGAAATAATTTCATATTAAATTTTGTTATCTACTGTATTTGTGCAAATAAAATGTTTTGATTTGATTCAAATTCTAATCTGAGAATTGTTTGAGTCCATATAAATACCAAAAATCGAATAAGATAATCTATTAAATGTTTCGGGCTACTTCTCCGCTCATATAGTTACCATTTTGCATTATTTATTTCACAGTTACTGTATTATTGACACACATTTTTAAAATTGTTAAATGTACAAATGTTACAAATTCTCGCATCATTTACCTTCCAAGCCATCATACCAGACATATAATTACGCATCGATTTATATTTCGATTAAAATGTATTATACCTATTTGCGTTTGTTAAGATTTGGTTAGCATGATTGATATTCTTGTTGTGTAATTTAGTTTTAGACCCATAAAAGGACCGATGAAAATTAATAGAGATGTTTGTTTTAGTGTGAGTCGCCGCGGGCGCCGAACATATTCCGATCTATAATGAGGTGTCCGACTTGGTGTTTGATTTGTAGTAAGGGAACCTATTCACTTGTTTCCCATCAAATGGATATCTTATCTTCTCTTTAAATCAATCCTTGTACAGTGGACCCCCGGTAATCCGGCCCCTGTCTAATCCGGCACCCCCTGTAATCCGACATGGTCTATTATATTACTGAATATTTTTTTGACAATCTTCGCTAATGCATGATTGAACAAACTTGTACGCACCACCACTATTGTGCTCGACGCGTAGGGTATTGTTTTAATTCTGATTGCTTGCATGATTGATGTATGAAATACGATTTGTACTTCAGAGTACATATGTATATATAACATATATAATGTTATCATTGGATCTGTAATTTGTCGGATTACAAGGTACTCTTTCGTAAAAAATTCCGGACTATAGGGGGTTTTAGGTAGTACTCTATAATCCGACAAATTCGCTAGTCCGACACTGCCCTGCAAAATGTTTGTCGGATTACCGGGGGTCCACTGTATTGAAATAAGGGTTCAATACTTTCCATCGCGTCTCATTAGGATTTTTGCTGGCGTTTAAGTACCTATTAGGTATACAATTATATTTAACGTTGCTACGTAAATACCCGTTTTCACATGGCTGGTAGTCAAACTGTTTCTCTATAAAATAAAAATCTCATGATTTAAAAGGTTTTTATTTAACTATAATTAAAATTGTGATCATTTTCATAGCAACATAATGTTAAATTAAAATAAAACCCCCCACAGCTTTATTTACACTAAACATAGCTAAGAACACTCCCGATTTTTGAAAAAAAAAACGATCAAATTGGTTCTGTTTTCGTCGGGGGTTAAAAACTCGTGAACTAAGAAGATCTAAACTGCAATGCTTCAACGTAAAAATGTTTTGATCAGATTACTAGATCAATGATCACTTAGATGAAAGTCAGAACTCAGCTCGCTTGTCGGCTAGTTAAGTTAGTTAGTTAATTAATTAATAATATAAGAAAATATTTTAGTACTATCATAAATCATCTAAAAATAATTAATACGGACGAAACGTGACATAATTTTATTTCCATTTTATTTAATTTATCCTACATGTGTTTTATCACATTTGGGATTCAGTTTAAGTGATTTTCCTAATACTGAAGTAGGACGTAATTTAATAATATTATAATGAATAGACTATATTTTTTTTAAATATTCATCATTGCCACATTAAGTATCGATGTACCTATTTAGATATTATGCATTGTATCGATTGATTAATCTTTAAACATGGTAGTCAATTGTAAAGTCCCGCTTACATGTTTACTAATACCCGCTTCTGAATCAGGTTAAAATTGGTGATCCATAAATAAATATCTGTGATGACAAGGATTGTATTTCAGTGGGATTAAATAGGTGATTGGAGGGTAACCGATGGTATAGCCTACAGCTTTATGTGTCTTTATCTATACATCGAGTTTTAATGTAATCCACTGAGATATTTATTAATTAATTAGCTCTTAACCACGGATTTATGTTGTATCACATGTGGGTTGCCTGGGAAAAGTCGCCATGTATCGGTAAGGCCTTGTTAAGTTGTTCTGTAATATGCATACATGTTTTGGAGTATTAACAATAAAGTGAATAAATAAATATGTATATTAATTTAAGTTAAACCATACATACAAAAAATAACACAGGGTTAAATGGAATATTTTTAAATTTAATATTTTCTAGATATTATATTAGTTAAATAATATACATTTCTTTTCATTAGAATACTATTACAACTCTACATCATTTTGATTAAACGAAACCAAGTTTATAACTAAAAAAATGTATCCAAACAATTTTAACTTTGCGGCTAACCATCGTAAACTTACCTACCCATGTTCAGCTTACCATGTGAGATGCAATAAAAAAACAACTTATCATTGTGTAGATAACCAAACCAACAAAAACGTTTATTATAAGTCATGGTTAAATAATTCTACTTAGGCATTTCTTATTACTTTTGACAGTATTATTGTCCATAGACATGACAGGTTAATTTTATTTATAGGTACAGGCATCACGAATGACAACAAGCCATCTGTCTGTCATACAAAACATTTTGTGATATCGGCGATTCCAGTCATTCAGTCCGATCACTCTGTACCAATTAGTAGCACTAAAATTGTACGTTGCATTTCTCGAGTATCGGCAATTCGATGGTCAAATGTCCTGTCGCTCCGGCGGCATTATGTCCCACCGTCACGGTACTTACGGGTAAAAACATGCAATCATGTAAATTAAGGAATTTACGCCCAATGCACTAAGTATACACCGCGCATGTTATAAAACCTCAAACGACTGTGGCTCGGAGTGGACATTTTGCGTTTTAAATTTTGTCCACTTTTCGTAACTCATACCTCTTTAAAAATGCGTCCATTTAAGTCATAACTTAAAATTATGGCTCATGATCATTTTATTTGAATTTGACAATCTATAGAAACTGGATTTTTCAGAACGGGTGCATGATTTAATAACATTAACGTTATAACATTGAGTTGAACGGGGTCGACGGGTTATGTTAAATTTTAATAACCTGTTATGCACCGTTATAATAAAAGCCGATGATTTTATTGAATCATCAGCCTATGTCAAATGTCCACTGTAATCTATCAAGTGACGTAAAATGTATTACACGCAGTGAGCCGCCTCACGTCCCGTCCTTATAATAATTTCCATAACGTGTACCTACTCTAACTATAAATTAATCTAAAAGCTCGCTTCACTCGGAGCTATTTCGCACGCATCACTGCAATCTGCTGAAACTGTTGCTGCTGTGAAAAAAAACTTTAATAATTCCAATTAACCCTAATAATAGGCTACGGGCAAAGTGAAGAGGCAGTGCGATTAAAAAGACAAATTCCTTAACCACTAGACTACAATAGCAGGTTGCGAGCATTCCCGACCGTTCGATCGAAACTGCCTTTTATTAATAGACCAACGACCGGTAGCACCACGGTCGCCTTTCTGAGCGATATGATTAATACAAAGTCGATACATAATAAGCGATATTGGGACCAGTTGAGAGACCTATGGGCATAATGCGAAACCACAGCAGGTTTTCGATCATATACATTACAGGGTAACTCCTGGTGACAAAAGTTGCTGATTCCATATATCGACGGCCCAGCCGAATAAAAGCGTAAAGATCTTTATGAATATTTTGTTGTTACTTTTTCGGATTTTATGGCAATGCATGATATTTTTTAAAGCAATTAAAATATATTTGCATTTAGTACTGTCATAATCACTGTATTTAAACAAAAGTTTTATCAACAATTTTTATACATAGATAGGTATATATTTTATATTTAAACACACCATAATTTTAACGTGAATGCACCAGTAATGGGCATGGCATTAACGTTAATTCATCACTAATGGACATGGAACTAGTAATGGACAAAAAAATCATCTAAATAAGGATATAAACCAGTTATTTATAATTGTAATACTGTAACATATACTAAAGTTATCGAGCTACCAAAATTTAACATTTTATTCAATTTGGTTTGTTAGATACAAAATGGCGTGAAGTATGAATTGTTTAAGTGTACACAGGCCGCTATACTGCGCGTCGCTAGTCTAGCGCAAGTGCAATACGTCACGCCACGACCATGTCGAGGTCATCGGTGACGCGAACCCATAAGTTTTTCCCCTACCAAAAATCGCTCAATGCGGCTAGAAATTTTCACTTCAAAAAATTATTTATTATTCTTTTGCATTTTCATCATAGATTCCTCGATTACTCGGTTTATAATATTATGATTAGATTAATGTTCATTACTGGATGTTCATGACTAGGTTATGTCCATTACTGGATGTCTATGACTGGGTTATGTCCGTTACTGGATATCCATGACTGGGTTATGTCCATTACTGGATGTCCATGACTGGGTTATGACCATTACTGGATGTCAATGACTGGTTTTTTGCTGTCCTTAACTGGGTAAACAAATATAATTTTTATTTGAGAATTAAATTGAAACCAACTGCAGTAACACAGCAAGAATGTTGAATAAGCACAGGACTTTACACTTTAAATATGTTTAGGATCACTTACCTCATTAGTCTTTGGGCTCCTCGACATATTCGTAGTGATCACAGACGAAACAGTATGATAGTTTTTACTGCCGTGCAGAGTCAGTTTCTGATAGTTAATAAGCGGTACTCGTATGAAATGTCGTTTTTTAATAGGTACATACATACGAGCTTTAATTAACGAAGCCTCAGATGCAGATCTGGCACGTGACTGCTCCAATATCGATATATGGATAGCCAATCGAGCTATCGTGGTTTACGGTTTTATAACGACTATTTAAATTTAATCATTTGTATGCTACAGTGTTTCAAGACGGAAATCTTACAGAGGGTAATTATAAGTTTGTATTTAATGTATTTAAAAAGCTCGTTAATTTGTAGCAATCGATTGTGGTTTTATCAATCTTGAACACTTCCCACGTTATCGGTTCAATTTGGCTTTGAATAAGATACATATGATTGTATAATTTAAGAGATTATAACTTTACTAATTACTTAAAGTTCAGTTTTTCATTTCGGATATAAAAACACTTATTGTTGCACATATCAGATCGATATCATCAATTTATTTGTCTCATATCAGCAAGCATGCAACATATTCTAAAGCCCTCTGTAATGTTTAATATTGTTTACGTTATTATCAATGTTAAATCATACCTTACGTATAAAGGTATCATTTAATATTGATAATAACACAAACAATCTGTAATATCAATAATTATAGAAGGTTTTAGAATCGTGCCCCGCATACCTAATTCTTTTGCCGATTGTAACTATTTTTGTTATAGATGTGTTTGAAATAGATATTATTAAAAAAAATCTCAGACCTTCTGTCCACTACGTACGCTATCGGCAATAGTCGTTTGCTTGCAGCTTGCTTGCTTGCAAACCTGTCCACGAAGTGGAATCGTCGCGTTTGCGTATTGATGCATTATGATTTGTGACTAAATGGAGGCCAAAGTTTCAAAATTACGCACTTAAAATAACCCTTACTAAACCAAATTATGAAGAGATCGAATTATATAACTATAATTAACAAACACAAACTCATCAACACACTCACACACACAATATAATAAACAGTACTACTCGTTCAAAATATCTGTGGACCTGGCTCAATGACGTCATGCAAACTGGAGAGATAGCAAAGAAAATCGAGACGTAAAGATTAAAAATATTATTTTGATTTGTGTGTATCTACTTTTTTGCATTTTATACATCAGTCTGTACTTTATAGGGTTTCGTACCCAAACGGTGTCAACGGTACCCTATTGCTAAGCCCCGGCTGCCCGTCCAACCGTCTGTCTGCAAGCTGTGTCTTATGAACCGTAATAGGTAGACAGTTGAAATTTTCACAGACTGTATATTTCTATTGTCGCTGTAACAACAAATAAAGAAAATAAAATAAAAAAGAAAAGAATGAAAGAGCCGTGTTTTTTTCATTTTCAAAGAATTGGATTACTTTGAGCCTGCATTATGTATCGTCCCACCCATCTTACAACACTAAATAATAATAAACAACAAGAAGCAATAAAGAACAAGAAACAATAAACAATAATGCGATTACGAAGCAAGAATAATACACGTGCGTCGGCGCTTGCTTTGCAAACGGTACTGGATAGGCGAAAACAGGGTGAGGTCCGTGGAAGCGGGAGCGGCATCGAATTCCAGCGAGGTCCACAGATAGTTTGAACGTGTTATATAAGATAATCTGATTGTCTTGTAATAGGGATGTTGACACTAATTATAAATTAATATAAATTTATGTCGAAAATATTAGTGGTAACATTTAAAGGCCTAAAATATGATTCCTTTATTGAAATCAATCACAATAAATTAAATATCATTAATTTAAAATGTTAAAAATTGTACTCACTGTCACGTGACCTCAAACGCCATTTTGAGAATATGACGTCATTGGAACAATTTTATATGGAAATTCAACAAACTTAGCAGACAGATAGTATTGAACATCGTTTAGTGACGTCACGTGACGTTTTTGGTGGGAAATTTGATAATGATTTTTATTTATCAATTTTTGTTTTTAAATTGAAGATTATTATTTTTATAATATTTTTTTCGTGAATATTGAGGTTGTATCTATAAAATAAAATTGAATCCTAAAATTAGTCAACATCCCTATTACTTAAAAGGATGTTCCAGAACGGTACAATCACAGAACATCTAATAATTAGTTAGAAGGGGCATAGCACGTAATTTGTATGGGAACCGCTGTCGCCGTTTCAATAAACACTACTAACGAAAATGAACAAATACGCACGAGGATTGTTATGTGTGCATGAAGTAGGCGTGACTCTTTAGCTAGGGATTGATTGTCGATAAATTTTTATCAGTATTTATTTTCGCAAGGTACCTATACTTATTCATTATATACTTTTATACTTTTTGATTGAAATTACTTACTCCGTCGACAGACTCATATTTCATCATGGCCTCCGAAACAAAGTTTTTTCCAATTACCGCACATGAAGGCATTTTTACGTAATTAAGTCGCAGTATTTTGCAGTACTTTTCTCCGTTGGAGTTTGCGAGTCACTAAACAGCGCAATCGCGTGTTTTTGTGCGATGTGCGCATTTGATCACAGTATTGGCGCGCCTACCTTGCCCACAATTCCTTTCTAACTAATTATTAGATGTTCTGTGGGTACAATAATATTATAATAATTTTGTTGGCTTACTAGACTATTTTGTACGTTTCGTATATTTTCAATATTACAAATCTAATGTTACCCACCGATACCGATAGAAAATTGTCAAGAACTAAAATAGTTATATTTTTAAGTTGACAGGTATCTCTGGAACTCAGAAAATAATCTCAGTTTCAACACTTTATGACCTTATAAATATTTAATGAAAAACTGTGAACCGTTCGCTTGTGATGGACAGTTTAAATATATCAGGTGCGTTTGGGATAAAGTTATTGCAGTTTTCCATTTTTAGATTTCGTAATGTTTGCTAGTTAGCTCCAAAGCCTCTATAATGGTTGCATGAAATCCTTTATTTTTGTTGTGTCAGTCCGTGGAGGACTTATCTTGACAATTAAGGTGACGAAAGGCCATTAATTAGCTTAATGTCCAGGCATCAGTGTTCCCTTTCGTTTGTTAGTGACTCGTAGATGACTGAAATAGCCCTCTATGCGTTTATTAAGTACATCAAGACCCTATTCGGAATTTTCTTTTAATGAACGTACCATTTTTATTCATATTGATTATATTAGTCGTTCCTTATTATTTCTCCTTACTTATATGAAGTTGGAATAAGCTGAATATTACTATACAAAGCTATTTAAGTAACTTTTCCGCATAAACCTTAAATGTAAACGCAAAGTATGTTGTAATATGAACAAAGATACCCATGGAATTAAATAAAATTATGGTGGCACATTTAAATTCTAGAACATACATACGTATAAAAATATCTCAGTGTCTTTACAAAATCTTGAAAACTTCGCAGCCAACAAAATGGTAGCCATAATGTGTTATTAAATATTAAATTATACATTCAATAAGAATTTGAATTATGACATTTTTCGTTACGAAAATAAGTTTTTCCGCTCACTCAAAAGTACGTTTCGTGGCACTTTATAATAAATAGCGTATTTTATCGTCTTTACGGAATCTGCAATGAGACGACAATATTATACATTTTGACTTGTTATTGATTTTGAGTTGTTATCTGCGATGAAAAGTTGATCTTACGATAATCGAAAGCATTCGTATTAGTGGGTGGACCTGGATACAGTACCTAATCAGTGCGCTTAAAAAAGATTTCACATAGGAAGATGATGGTGACTATCTGGTGGACTAGTGTCGGACTTGTACATCACAGCTTCTCACCGAATGGTACAATTGTGACGTCAGATGTCTATTGCCAAGAAATTCAAACAATGATGGAGAAGCTCGCAATTCAACAATCAAGACTGGTCAATCGTTCTTCCCGTTGCTTCTCCATGACATCGCGCGAGCTCACACTTCACGGCAGACCATCACAAAGCTACAAGAGTTAAGTTGGAAGTTTTCCGTCACCCACCGTAATCACCAGACCTTGCCTCAAGAAATATCTACATTTTTCAAATTTTAGGCAATTCTTTAATTGGGAAAGTTCAACACACGAGAGGCAGTACAAAACGCTTTCGTTGACTTCATCGTCTCCCGTCCGGCAGACTTCTAAAACCTAGAGTAAAGGGATAAACAAACTGCCATCAAAATGGAAAAATTGTATACATAATTTAGGCCCGTACTTTGATTAGCTAAAATAAAAAAATAATACCAAATTTTTTATATTTTAAAATTTTAATACAAACCTCCAATTCCATAGGTAAAGACCTAGTAAGAAGCAGGCATTGAATAACCTAATAACAAGCTTTGTTATTGGTTGTACTGCATTGCAAAATCGCAGACGTATCTAGTCAATAATATTATACTGAGAATCGTTATTATCCGAAAGAATTATTTAGGTAGTCATTTTATTCCACATAAAAAAGTTATTACCGTAAAACAATACTGCTTTCATGTAAATTAAGGAGATAAGTGCGGCGAAGATGATCTTGATAGCCGTAAGATAATAAAATAATAATGGAGTAGTGAAAGGTAACTTTTTGTCGTTAAATAAACAGAGGAAAATGTACCTACGTACGTAATATACTTGAACGAATAAATAAGTATGCGGAACAAATAAAACCTGAAGGAGGACTTCATCTTTCACTCAAAAGTATACAAAATTATAAAGAAATATGGGTTTTATGGTTGGTATGGGTTTGGGTGCTTGGTAGAATCCTTCGTATATCAACTTGGTATGTCAACATTTATTAGGCATTAATCCCATGTAGTCACTAGATTCTATTCTCTACACTAGATTCCCTGTGTCGTGGGTGCCGTGGACAACACACAAGACAAGGACATTCAGACCCAGACCGTCAACAGAAATTCAAACTCATCATTCAAATTTCCGCCCCGCTGGGAATCGAACCCAGGACCCTTGAGGCGGCGATCCGACATGGTAACCATTGCGCCACAAGGGTCATCAAATGAAGATTTCCATTTTAGATATTGAAAAACGAAATCGTATCAACCTTTGGGATATTGATTGAGTACTTGTTAACTAAGTCTAAATAAAAAAAAACATAATCTAACCTCGCGGTTATACAGCAATAACTAATGATGTGCGTCCGCCAATTAAGCGTCTGTACAGTACTCAACAAAAACTCGTCGGTGGAGCTTCGAGAGGCGCTACCGAACTTAATTGGACGTGGTTATTGGCGGTTAATGCCAAGTGCCACCACAATAGGCAATCGAAGGTCGAGGGCGTCCAGACATTCCATCAAGTGCAGAAAACTAGTTAAAACAATAGACCAGATCTATGTTACAAAATAATACTAGTATTTACTATGCACCTTCAATAATAACTCGCTGCATACTTCTTTTGTTTTGTCATTATACATTGTGTATGAATACGAAAATTTCTAAATTTTTAATAGTAATATAAAAATTCTATACTTACTGATTATTTGGAGAATATAGTGTGATGTGGTAGTAGTGTTTTTTATGTATGTATTTAGATGTGAAGTAGTGCATAGCTCTATTGAACACTCCTTAATTTGTTGCAACAAGTTTGGCTTTACTAACCAAGTGGTCCCGAAACTAAACTTCATTCGAAATGTCGACACCAAGGATCCCATCCCAATACTTTTAGAGATGTTTAGATGATGTTTTTAGCCGTATTGAGGCGGCTTAGAATACTAACCCCAATCCCGCGCCGGAAGGGTGTCGTAAAAGGTGACTAAATCCGGCCCGCTGGTGGTAGGGCCCTCGGAGGGATTATATTGGTAGTATTGATTAATAATTAATAATAATTAATACCATTATTACTATTATTATTTCTCCAGGGGTTCGCCTGGATAGCTACCGCCCTCGAGCATGAGTCAGCCGCCAAACGACTCGTCGTTTTCCGGCTGGGGGCTTGAGAGCCAGTTCTTTCTTTCTTTTTCTTCTTTCTTTCTTGGCCGGCAACGCATCAGTGATGCCTTTGGTGTTGCTGATGTTCATGGGCGGCGATAGCCACTTACCATCAGGTGGATCGTCAGCTCGTTTGCCGGCTATTTCCATAAAAAAAGAGGAATGTTCTGGAACTGTAGTGCTATGACGAATGAGGCTTTTTTAACATTTAACATGCAAACTTGTCTCCATAATCCATTTGCACATTTTCTCGGGTACTTCGTAGGAAAGCAGGTTAGATAGTAATACCTTGTGCCACACCCTATCGAAGGCCGTTGCAACATCCAAACTTACAGCCAATGCCTCTTTGCCTTGCTCTCGATTGCTTCCGCCCAGCAGTGAGTAAGGTATACTGGAAGATCGCCAGTAAAGTAAAATCGTATTGTGTTTTTGTATTATTGTTAATATTTAAACTAAAATTGATCGAACCAGTCAAACCGAGCTGTAAAATATTATTTTTTGTTATAACATCTTGGGTTATTGGACACTTAACATTAACAAACTTATTATTATATCTTTTGATTCTCATCTCCTTTATTTAAATGGGTATCTTTGAATAATAATATTAATACTTACAATATACTCATTATACTTATGTTTTATTCATAGGCTACGTATTATAACACTTCTTTTGATCAAGTAATATAAACATTGTTAACTTTTATTTATTTTATACTGTACTGTATCACATTACTGTGAAACGCTGTGTGTTTTTCTTTTGTCGTCGCAGTTTTTATAGGATTCATCTGTTTAAGAAGATTTAAATAGACTGTAACACCTAAAAACCCGATGAGCAAATCGGCTAGGCGGTCAGTAGACTGAAGGTCATTTGACACTGGATTCTAGCCCGTGCATTCTATGTTAGTGGACTCTATTTCTAGACTCAGTCTGCAAAAACCTCGAACAGCGTGAAATTGCAATGACACATAGGGAAAAAGTGGTAGAACTTCGAATTGCCATTATTCCAGACTTGAATATGTTTATCACCCATTATTGTAATCAGGTTTTAAATAAAACATGTAAAAATAAACAGTCTGTGTTGCTTTTAGGCTATATATACACATATGCATAATTATGTTGTCAAATCACATTTATATTATTCTATTATTCGTTTGTGTAAAGATTTTGTAGGTTCCAACTCCTATATATTTTAATTCGCTGTTTACTTTATATTTAATGTATAGGTACGTGGGTACCTATAAACTTAACAAGTAAGTCTATGAAGTAGGTAGATGAATCATCACAAATTACTTAAACATATTGTGAATCCTGAATATGGGGGGACGTAATAGGAGGATATTTTCGGAAATTATTCCAGTTGTATTATTTGAATTAAATTTACCTAATTTTGAAAACAATTTAGTATTCCCTATCTTTAACACTTAAATGCTTATAGCATGCCTTGTTTATTTTTTTAAATAACTCGTCAATGTAGGAATGTAACAAAAGTTAATGATTAAGTCTCACGCCCCAACTCAGAGTCACTTAATGGTCATTAAAATCGCTCCTTAGTAGAGAATCACAATTAGTCACCCCCAGAGTCAGTTAATGGGCCTTTACAGGCCCTTAATGGCAATTAAAGTTAATTATACAAATACCATTACTTAAACTCTACTTAGGATTGATTTTTACGTTCAGTTGACATTAGGTTTACCTACAATTTGAGTGATTTCACAAGCAAAATGTATGTTTTCGCGGATTTCGCCGATTTTACTGAATTTGTTGATTACGCTAGAATGCATAGATATGTGGGGCCAAGGCGATATTTGCGAGATTTCTCAGATCCGTTTAGAAAATACTCGGTCCAAGAATTTTATGCACGATACAGCAGAATGTGTAAAAACGGTTATATTGCCCATACTGGTGCCAGGCCTAACGAAACTAACAAAGAGAGGTTTACCATTTGCAACTCTTTTTCGCGGTATTTTACACTCCATATCCTATAGAAAACTATACAGTTGTTTTGATTACAATTCACAACCTTGGTGCCCCTTATTTATTAACATAAGTAATTATCATATTCGCTAACTTGAAAGTATGTACCTACCATGATAATATTATATAATAAATAGGTTGGCGATATTATACAAAATGAAATTAAATTTCAATTCAATTCAGATTTAAATCAAACCAACAATATAATATACCTACCTAATACTACCTATTATCATTGAATTGACTGACAATTGACATTTACTGTACAGTGTACTGCCACAGATACTACAGTACTACTAGGTATAGTATTGCCGTATATAAAATTGCGAGTTTTTTTATCTTATTTTAAAGAAAAAAGCTACTTTGCAATGTTCTTAAGTAAGAAAACACAGTAAACGAATTTCTTGTTACTATATTAGTATAAATCATCGTTCTAAAAGCACTAAAATAAGTATTATTTTTTATGTGTTCTCAACGTATTTTACATGTGGCTACACTAATACTCTATCGATATGATAATCAATAACGTTATTAGACGTTGTTCCGCACTAGGGTTACTTAAAGTTAATAAAACGACTCTGAGAGGTATCGATACTTAACATATTTAATGTCAATTAGTTATGGACTCCTTACAGCTAAATAAAGGAACCTTTCTGAGTTGGGGCGTCAGTATTGGAAGTACTCAAATAAGCTGAAATAAAAAAGTCGAAAAATACTTCAAATGCGTCTGTCTTCGTCCAGTAAATGAAAAAAGTTGATAGGTACATGCCTAGCGTATGGTATTAGTGGCGCGTGGCAGGCCGGCCGTCGCAACTGGTTGCGCGGGTTACTACTATTTATATTAAAAATTCAAAAGCACGTTTATAATCGTGCTATTTTCGTGTTTTTGTTTTTACTTATTTTTTACTCATGATTAAAATATAACGTACCTACATGATTGTCTTTTGTAGATCAACGAGTGAGAATCTATTTATTAATGCGGGAAAGGAACCTACCATTTTTAAGAATAATGCGCGCACGTAAAAGTTAAAGTTAAAATATAATATAATATAATATAATATAATATAATATAATATAATATAATATAATATAATATAATATAATATGCCCCTCAAAGGCTAACTCCACGTCCGGCATGACCACCGATGCCACGTGAGGGGTGGACATTGGCATTTCAAATACTTACCAATGGCTAACGGAGCTCTAGTGACCTTTTATTATGAAGAGACAATTAAGGAATTTGCGACAAGGGCCGCTACCCGGGGGTCGCCGGGGCACGTTTGGGGCTGACGCTGAACGTGACAGCATACGGACCGTCAGTGGCTCTTCGCTGAACAGGCGGGCGAGAGTCGGGGAACCCGAAGATACTACAGCCGACACAAACCGTGATGCCGATAACGCTTTGCAGAGCACGGAACCTCCCGCAAGTTCTGCCGGTGTATCGGAAACGACCACGACAAGTTCACTCACAACAGATGACGCAAGAAGAAAGTGGTCACAAGAGGAATTACACGAATTAATGTTTTGTTATTTTAAAGCTAGAGCAGAAGGTCCAGGATATATTAAAAGATTTGAAAGAATATTTAAAGAACGTAACCAAAATAACCCAAAGGTAGCTAAATTCACCGGAAACACTTTGTCAAATCAAGCACGTAGCATAATAAACCGTAAATTCATTTCAACAGAACTTTTGGACAAAATAAAACAACAAGCAGAACAAGCAACCACAAACACGCAATTAGTAGCATCCCTCTCAGTCACTCAAAATTTATCCACAAACATTCTATCTAACTTGCAAGAGAGTAACACAAACATACATAATCAAACAAATAGAGATACAGAAGAAGTCTCAAACTACATAATTCCAGAAGACAATATGCTAGCAGATACGGAAGAACTACAGCAAATCAATGACCTCACATCAGATATAGATACAAGTGAAGACCAAGATCCGATAATATTAAAATTTCTACAGTCCTTAGCTGAAGTTAAAGAAATACCTATTGCAGAAAGAAATAGTCTACCTAAACCAAAATTCAACCATAACTTTTTTGAAAACTTGCGTAAGATTAATAACTTCCTCCCTAAATTACTCATAACAAACTATACACTAAGAGAACTCAATAACATAATATACGCAGCAGCAAAAACACTTATTTTAGAAAATAAACAGACACCTTTTGCACAAAAAGCAACAACAAAACCTCCCTCTGATCCACCCTGGAAACGTAGATTAAAAAGTAAAATTGATATTATTAGAAAAGAATTAGGACAGCTTACAGAAATAGGAAAGGGTTTAAACAGTAAAAAACTATTAAAAGCAAAAGACAAATTATATACAAAATATAACATTTTTAGTAAACAAGAACATGATAACATTGTAGAGATACTAAAGCAAAAACTTAAAGCAAAGGCTGGAAGACTAAAAAGGTACGATGATATAAATACTAGAAAAATACAAAATAAGCAATTTCTAGAAAATCAACATAAATTTTATAGAAGGATGTCAGAAAAACAACATATTACAAATGAAACACCAACGAAGGAGGCAATAGAAACATTTTGGAAAAATATTATATCTCAGCCAATAACATACAATAAGGAGGCTTCGTGGATCAGAGACATAGAAGAAACAAATAAACATATAGAAGAACATAGTTTTGATAGAATTACTGTAGAACAAGTCAAACATGCAATTAGTAAATTACATAACTGGAAAACACCAGGGATAGATCAAATACAGAATTATTATCTTAAATATTTTACTAGTACACACAAGTTCATAGCCAAACTATTTGATAGAATATTTAAAGGCACAGAAACAATAGAGGAATGGTTCACTACTGGGCTAGTTATTTTAATACCTAAAAATGGTGACACCAGTGACCCTAAGAACTGGCGGCCAATAGCGTGTTTACCTACCATGTATAAACTGTTAACATCAGTCATCAGTAACGAACTCTATATACACTGTAGCAATAATGACATATTAGCACCTGAACAAAGAGGATGTCGACGTCGAGCTAGAGGTTGTAAGGATCACCTTATGATCAACAAAGCCATACTTGAAGACGCACATCAGTCTCAAAAGAATCTAAGCATGGGATGGATTGACTATCGGAAAGCTTTCGATAGTATATCCCATGACTGGCTCCTAAAGGTTCTTTCGTTATATAAATGTCCGGAATCCATTACGAACTTTTTGAGGTTGGTTATGCCAAATTGGAATGTTATAATGACAGCTCATGGTACGAATAATACAATTACTACTGAACCGATTTACATACGCCGAGGAATATTCCAAGGTGATTCTCTCTCTCCCCTTTTATTCTGCATAGGCATAAATCCTCTATCTCAGATTTTAAATAAGTATGAACTTAAAGGATATCACTTGAAAGATAGTGTATATGTAAACCACCTTCTTTATATGGACGATTTAAAAGTTTATGCAAGTAACAAAAATAGTTTAAAAATACTACTAGACAGCACAGAGATATTTACGCGAGATATAGGTATGAGTTTTGGATTAAATAAATGTAACATCTTACATCTGATAGCAGGGAAAAGAAGTGAGCAAGAAGGCGAAAGACACATACTATTAAGCGGTGAAGAATTTGAACATCTACAAAGTAACCAAAGATATAAGTATTTAGGTATTAACGAGTCCGGAAAAATAGATCACAACGAAGTTAGACAGCAAATACAAAAAGAATATTTTAAACGAGTAAAATGCCTCACACGAACACATCTTAACTCAAGAAATTTAATTAAATCAATTAATACATATGCAGTACCAGTTTTATTATATTCTTTCGGAGTAGTAAATTATAAAAATAGTGATTTAAAAGCAATAGATACAAAAACTAGAAAGTTATTAGCCATTCACAAAGCACACCATCAGAAAGCGGATGTTAATAGATTATACATACCCATAGATCAAGGAGGAAGAGGACTTATAAATCTAGAAATACTCTATAAAACCCAAATTATAAAATACAATAGATACTTAAAGTCAGGTAATGATTATCTATTAAAAGCTATTGTAGTGCATGATAAAATGAGAGATAAATATTCAATACATAAAGAAAGTAAGCAGTTTAGTGAAGAAATAGGATTGCGAAATGAAGATAATTACACAGAAAAAGAAATAAAAAATTTAGTAGTAAAGAAACATGTTAATAGTTGGAAAAATAAAGCGCTGCATGGACAGTTTTTAAAAGAAGTATTAGAAAAAGAAAACATAGACACCGAGTTTTCATTTCGTTGGTTTAAAAAGCAACCGGTATCCCCTACATTAGAAGCATCAATATTTTCCATACAAGATCAGTCCATTATTACCAATCAGTTTGAAAGAGACATAATGAAGAAACCTGTTGATGGTAAGTGCCGCATCTGCTTAGCGAAAGATGAGACCGTACAACACATCGTGTCAGGTTGTGAGAAGCTAGCGGGTTCGTATTATACTAAACGCCACAATAACATAGTTCAATACGTTCATTGGACAATAGCTAGAAAACACAATTTTAAAGTCAGTCAGCTTTGGTGGAAGGAAACACTAGCAAAACCACAAGTAATAGAAAATGAAACAGCTAAATTGATGTGGGAGATACCGGTCCAAACAGACATTACAGTAACACACAATAGACCAGACATTATTTACATAAATAAGCAGGAAAATCACGCATATTTAATAGACGTTACTATCCCATCTGATTATAACATAGGTGCAAAAGAATTAGAAAAATTAAGTAAATACCATTTGCTCAAAAAAGAAATAAATAGACTCTGGAAAATACCTACAACTGTAATCCCAATAGTGATAGGAGCAACTGGAGTGATAGCTAAAAGTTTACACAGATACTGCAATAATATAAATTCAAACATAAACATCCACATAATGCAAAAGCAAGCTGCCATACACACAAGTACCATATTATCAAAAGTTCTAAGTAACGACATATTTGCTGGGGAAACCGAATCTCCTTCTCCCTGAGGGTTTCAGGGTGGGAGCTTCGGAAATATACCAACCATAAAGGTTGAGCATGGGAAACCAAAAACATATATTATAATATAATATAATATAATATAATATAATATAATATAATATCTATATTCTCTAGAAAAGTGGAAAAAACGGAAATCTATGTATGGTATATGTGTATGGTATCTATGATAGTTAAAAAGACATGAAGAAATACCTCCGTCGGATTTATTTATTTACAACTAAAAATAATATAGTCAACGAGGACAGAATTAACTTGTAGTTCTTAAAAATCGAATTATGAAAGGAATCGCAACGATCGCATTATTTAATTGAGCTGTGTCTAAGTTATGCGTAACATAATGGTTTTTATTATAACATTTTAATATTTACGAGCATCTCATTTGATCACAATCGTTTTTGTTGACCAAGTTTACATGTAAACATTAAAAACTTAAATTTATCTTTTCTCTCATTTTGCATTCACGATGCATGAAACATGTTTTCATTTATTTTTTAATAAGTTGCAAGTGTCCTTCGACTTCGGTGTTTAATTAAGAACTAGCCAAGCACTCGGCGGCTACCTTGGTATTGCAAAGGTTTGTATTTTAATCACGAATATTTATAGATGCGATTTTATTTTGTCAGCTCTTTTAATGGTGATTAAAGAGGTATTTTCATGTGGGAATATACTAATTGCCTCCCACTGACCAGCTAATTTATTAATCGGAGACGCTTCTCATTAATTTACTTACTGCGATTTAAAAACAACCCAAAGGTCTAATGACTTTCTTTAACATGTAAAAAGAGAATTAGGAAATGAAGTTACTGGTTACTACAAAAAGGGAATTTTAAATTTGCACAAGTTAACCTTCGGAGAAAACGTGCTCAAATTGTGAATTTATTAATAATTTATGTGATTCTAAAGTATAACTAACACTGCAACAAAAATTGTGTTACTTTGTCGGGCTAAGTGTTCGCTAAGTCTTTGTATGAGTTCGTCGTAAATGTTTATGTACGTTAGTGAGACATGGTCCCAGAGTTGATGACTTGTTATCGAGTATTTTGGGAGGTAAAAAAAGGAATCTTGGGTGTCCAGCGAAACAGTCCATTGAAGTATTTTTTGACAAGCAATTAAGGATGGACTGAGTATGTGTACACGTTCAAACAGTAGCAGGATTCGAATACTGTTTTTAGGACTTTTTACTTAACAAATGCTCACATTTGATGCTTCAAATGTTTAATTTAATGTTTGGTTTCAATTTATTTCTCTTAAATGTCTTATTATGGATCAAGGTATAAGGTGTTTTATTTCAGAATAATACCAGTTTAATAGATCCTGAATTCTTTGTAAAGTGTCTTTAAGGTACAGAATACTTATTAGTTCCTATTAGTATTAAAGGTTTAAAACAGAATAGATAATTATAAGAAACGTATTCAATAGGCAACTAAAAGGAAGTTGGATTTAAAATGTTTTCATTTAGACAGTATCGAGAGAGGGATAACTATGTATTATTTTTCTTCAATGAAACTATTAATTATCTAATTAATTTTATGCAGAAGATACTTTTCTTAAGTCTTTGCTGTTGGAAACATGTAAACATGCATTTAATTATGTTACACATTTTAGGTTAAAATTAATTTGCAGAGCTTTATAGGTAAGTACCGGTATTATACAGAGCATGTCACAGATTACACGTTATAACAGTAATGTAACGTGCCCTCACGTTCGTATTTAAAGTAGACGATCCCTACTAGGTACGCTAGTTAATTAGTGTTAGGAAGGACACACAACGTTTGATTAAAAAGTTTTTAAAGGTGTAATTTCAAAAGATTCGCGGAAGGTACTTATTTAAAACTGCTTGGGCAGTTCCTCGATCGTCCAATTTTATTGTTAATAAACTCGCTCAAGATTAAAGGTAATGAAATCGCTCGGATAAGTCAGTTGTATTCCACAGCCCAACGGTGCCTCGTAAGAATTAATTTTATAGTAATAAAACGCCGTAACTGTGTTGTTAACCAAATCCAATTATCACAGGCGATTGAATGTGTAGTGTACGGCCAGTATTGAAAACGTTTACTCTGGTTGGTATATTTACGTTGGCAAAGGAACCACAGTTCTTTGAAGAATATGATGAAACAGGTAAATAGTTTAAGAACTAAACACACGTTTTTATAGTGTCAATGTAGGTGCAATGTAGGTCTTGATGAATTTCCTCGTCTGTAGCTAAACGTAAGTGCAGTATCAGGTTAATGTGCAATGATGTTTTTAAAATCTAAACGCTTAACTTAACTTATAATCAGTATAATAATGGTATAATACGGTATCATATATTAAGTCTTGAATAAACGAAGAAAATTTGAATTAGGTACTGTTGATTTTTATAACCCCATGCTATAAAAGTGACTCCGTGCTGATTAATCAATTTTTTTCACAGTGGATAAAGGTTGAGTACCCCAGAGTGATCTAGTGTGCTGATGTCATTATTAAATTGATTGTAATAAAAACCCGATTGCATGATTATGCCTGATTAGACAACGAAATGTTGAAACGTGGACAGATATAACATTTACCCATCTAATCTGTGTAAAAGTTTGTACACACGACACTAACAACAGATCAACAAGTTGAATCAAAAGATCAATAAGAAAAAATACAAAAATAACATGTAATTATCTGTGACATGTAAAGTCTAACCTGCCATTTCTTAGTAATTAAAACTATTATTCAGCCCGACGTCCTAGGCCTCGGTACTTAATATTGTTATTAGTTTTCTAATGCCCGAGGCTTGTCCACCGAGCTACACTAAGCACAGAAAGTGATGTTGAAAAATACGATGCATAACAGGTATTAACAAATATGTAATATTTGTATCTGTTTTTAGCATACATCAAAGCTACAAAAAAGTAGGTAATATAAAAGTACGTGATAATAAGGTCTATTTTATAATTTAGATAGGTTAGGTGCATTAATTTAATTCGTGAAGACTATTTATCAATTAAATTGTCAGTGGTTACTACATTATATTAAATCACTAAGTTGTATGCAAAAATATGGTTATAAATATCTCAAATAATATACGTCTAAATTAAATTTGGAATACGAACTAATTTGCTTGGTAAATAGAGTAACTACTAATAAACCAAGATTGTCCATTCGTAATAAATACATATATAAAAATTTATTTTTTTCAGTTAATTTCTTTTTTATTTACTAGAAAATACCACGCTGATATGCGTATTAAAAATTCAAATACACAAATAAATAGTTTCGACGTTTAACGTAGATGTACCAGGCGTCTCTATTTTTTTAAATTAGTTCAAATAAATCTTTACTTTCTTTGTATTCCTTAACAAATACAAGACATCGAATTAGCATATTGAAAGAGTTTTCATTCGTATATTTTCACGAGACAGTAGCGTGGGCGAGGCGACGTATTAACGTGGTATTTAGATTCCACCAGCGACCGTCAACCTGTTTGCATTTTGCCAGTTACTATGTTACCGCTCGACTTTTTGTACATCCCACACTTTAATTATTCTAAGCCTTACATCAGAGATATGATTGTATATCAGATAAGCTTTACAAACAGTTATTTATATACATGTTCATTATTAAAATCGCGAACAATTCATCCCTATTTTGGTGCATCGTAAAAAAATTGTTTCAATTAATAATTTTTCCATATTCCTTCCATTGTGCTAGATGGAATGTTCTGGAACATCACTAAAATCTAATTTATCATTGACAAATTTGCAGCAATAAACAAACTTTAGACTTTATTCCAATTATGTTCATAATATGACGTTTTACTCAAAATCTAATAAAAATTATAAGGAAAGATTAAGGAGAAATTATTATTCGACTTTATTAAAACATTTAATACTATCTCATAATAAATCAAATTAACTAACAAATACAGCAGCAATAGACTAAATGGAAAAATAGTCTTCATTTTGAACTCAAGCATATTTTATCTTTTTTAAACGTAAACGGCTCTAATTAAAACAGAAGAAACGAACAAACATATATTAACGAGGGCCTATCAACAGAAATTAGGTTGTCTCAGCTATATCAACAGTGAGAAGCGTAATGCAAGAGTGTAATTATTGGTAAGAAGTCTTAAGTCTACAATTTCAAAATGACTCCTAGAAGATTATCCCGTGCGCTTCGACATCGTTTGATTTACCGATGATTTATTGCGTACTGGGAAACTTAAGGGCGTATTACCGTAAAGATAATTATTGGTTTAACAAACGCACGCGGCAGCTTTTAAAATTAATGGACAAGTGAATTAAAGTCGCGGAGTTGTAATGAAGATAACGCTGGGGTGGACGCAGCTTGATAAACTTGTGACGGCGTTTCTACCGAGAGATAAGCCTTTAATTACTGAGATAATGCCCTGCTTACTACTTCGACTAGCTTTTTAACTTTTAGCAACGATCCGTCAGGTGACTTCTGAAATGCCGCCGACATGCGCCGTACTCCATGCGCCCACCTACTCGAATATAGTAAAGGGACGTTATTGCACTGAGACGTTAATAGTTATTATCTATATGTATATAATATTTTATATTTGTTTTCAATAGATTTATGACCAACCAACTCTATAACCTTTTGAAATATATTGGTATAAAACGTAAAACTTTTAATTTTTTAGTTAATTTCCGGAAAAATCTACAAATTTTGTTAAAGGAAAAAAATTATTTATTTATTTATTTATTCTTTTGCAACACCTTAAACTAGAGGTTACAAGGGCGAACTTAATGCCTAATGGCATTCTCTGCCAGTTGACCCTGGGTGATGGTGAAAATGTGAGGTAGGCAAAGAAAACAAAAAAAAAGATTAGAAAAAAAAACGGGAAGAAATAACACAATAAACAACATATTGAAATACTAATATCCAGATAACCATAAAAAAATTCAACTTGAATTTTAATAACTACTCAGTGAATAGTTATTTTGAATATCTCTTTATGAGTTTTAATGCGATAAAGAACGTGAAGAAATAAAATTAGTTAAAGAAAGTAATTTGCGTCTTTAGTACGTCCTGATGAAACAGTAGTGACAGTTGCTCATTAGTTCAGTAGGCGTGAAGAATATAAACAACAAATGGCAATCGCAAAAGTCATCAATCTCGAATTCATTAACAGTTCCGAAGTATTGATTGCTCGATGAGAATTCGCTCGCCTCTCGACCCTGCTAGTCGGCCCCTCCCACTTTTCGCACCAACTCGCGAAATGTGTTTATAACGATGTCTGTGCAACACCCACGACATTCGCGTACACTTTTTACAAGCAATTTATTAATTTCCTACTTAACTAATAGACTAACATGATTGATGACTATGGCAAACATTTGCGGGCTAAATTATTGCCCTCAGGTTCACTTCCCTTACTCCATAATTATAATCAAATCAATCCTTGATCTTTAAAGACATACAAAACTCCTGAATGATATTAATGAATTCAATGAAATGAATTGCGAAGTTATCCTTCAATATTCCGAGCGGATATGACGAATAAAGTTTCATGGGAGATGGTATGCTTCCGCTATCAATCTTAAGGGAAAACAATAAAGATCTATACATACAATAAAAATTACACTTTGTTTTTGACAAAGCAATACATATTAGCTGTTAACTAATCTCTATGTGACTTATCATTTTTGTAGAGTCAATATTAATAATATTGATATCGAATAGTAGTAGTATCTACTGCAACGACAAAACCTACTATCAAGTAATTAAAATCATAGTAGCTTAAATTTAATAGATAAAATTACAGTTCTCATAGTTGACCAAGATAAACTTCAGTGACCTTAAAATTAATAAAAATTCATCTAAAATAGAAATCCTATATAAAATAGAATTAACTAATAAAAAAATAGAATTAATATTTATTTTTGTTGTTTGTAGCTTAGCGCTTGACATTCCAAAAACTCTTCAGTAGTAACTCCAATCGCTTCAACTAAGTACAAAAAAGATTGTGTTCCTACTCTGACTACTTGTCAGTTATTGTATGCATAAGGATGTATGCAAACGATTGCTGATTCCAAAACAGAGTAGGTACTAGTCCTCTGTGTGCTAATTTTCGACGGACAACAGAATGGATGGTGTGTACACAGCTTAAAGCTGAGAAGTGAAGGCGACTTCCCACGATCGAGAACAACCAATCACTTCGCAGATAGTAATACGGCAATAAGTAATATTTTTTCATGTACACTTCAAGGATACTCATATATATGATTCTTATGAAAAGGGTTCACTCGAAAGGGCATATAAAATTTCCGTCCACAGGTACTTCAAGTAGCTGCTTATTTCATTAAATTTTAAATAAAATTTTAGGTATTGTTATTGTTTGTTATAATAATTATATTTTTAATAGTCACTCAGTATATTACCGTCCCGTAGCTGTAGAACTGCTCAATATTTCCTTGCAGAAAATCAGAAGTGGGGCGGTTAAGATAAAGTACCTACCTACCTACCTTTTTGACGACCCGTGTGGCGCAATGGTTACCATGCCGGATCGCCGCGCCAAGGGTCCTGGGTTCGATTCCCCGCGAGGCAGAAATTTGAATGATGAGTTTGAGTTTCTGTTCTCGGTCTGGGTGTGAATGTCCTTGTCTTGTGTGTTGTCCATGGTACCCACGACACAGGGAATCCTAGTGTGGGGCTATGAGTGTGAAGCGTTATTTATTTTATTATTTTTTATTTACCGATGATTATAGCAGCATGATTATAACGGGTCTGTCCAAGAACTTTATATGTATAATACCTATATATCTGGACCGGAGCTTCGAATTGGTTACTGAAGACGGGTCCCGTGCCAATGTAGAACAATGTAGAAGTACGAATGAAACGTACAAAGTAGAAGTAAGAATGAAACGTAGTTACATAATAAAATGAAAAAAATTATGACTTAACTTGCTCTAACCTGGGGGCACGGTCGTATGCCCCACCAAGACGAGGGCACTACCTACCTTTTCTCGAAGCGCTTCGTCGTTTTTTTGAACTCTGTTAACTTGGGTTTTGATTATACCAGATTTAAACAAAATTCACGGCATATGATGTCAATAGTAGACTCATTAAACATAATATAAAGTTTCAATTACATAGCCTTCATACTTTATATTTTATTGATATCTAAAAATCACCGATTTCGTCGCTCACTGATGATCATCAAAATTCTTTTGTAGGTACTTCCTGAAGTCCTAGAAAGCTGAAATTTGGTAATGTAAGCTACTATAAGTACACAACAGAAAAATTCTAAAACTACGAACTTTACCTCCAAACGGCTTGGCATCATTTGACATGAGAATGTGTTTGGTTGGATCAACTATTCTTGAAGGAAAATAACTGAAAGAGGTATCATTGTTCTTTATTGAAAGCCATTTGTCGAGAGATGCACACATCACTAATTTTTAAACCCTGTCAGGAGACTCGGGAATCTGGATCGGTAAAATTTGCTTTAAACCGGTTTCAGGCTGCTATTTTAACTTAACTGCATGCATTTGACGCCTTGAGGAATAAAGTTATTAGAACGTTTAAAAGTATGAATTAGGTATCCTGTTGTAAGCGATCGGCCTTGCTTTCGGCGATTCCCGGCAATTTTTTTCTCAGATTCAATTAAAAACAATTCTGTAAAGCCAATATTAATTACTCAGCATTGTATTTATATGATTAGGTATTATCGATCTTCATACCTGTTATTAATAACACTTCATATTTATGACAGCAACGGTACGTATAAATGTTACACTAATACAAATTTATTCAAAAAATTAATACAACATCGAAATCGTAAAAATCCAGCAACGATTACTGGTATGTTAACGGATTCATAGTTCTGTTGATGGTTTGTAGTAGGTACGAGCTAATTTATATCAAATTTATTAGCAAAGGTACCCTGGTAACCTAGTACAATATTTTAAACTCTTTGTATTGTCTCTGTAAAGTACAAACCTTGTCTTGTACTAGCTATGTACATAATATATAACAATCTCGATAATTGCGAAGTATTCCATGAAATGATAATCACGTTTCTACAATGCTATATTGAAATACTGCAAATAAATTGATGAGTAATTCATAAAATATGTAGTTACTGATACTTTACTTAAGTGATTCGACCATAATAAATATAGATATAAAACTACCATATTCTATAATTTTAACTGCAAACAAGGGACTAGAACGGATGTCATAGTTTAGATTCCACTACAGTAGTGAGTACTACCCGACCTATCGCGTACTTGTACCACTACCTGGTAGTATTGACCATTAGCTTGGAAGATAAAAAGAAAAACAAAGGTAGTGATGTGTGTATTCCACCCACGACGCGACGTCGCGTCCGAGTGCGGGGGCCCGCGGCGGCAGGCTAATTTTGCAGTTAATATATCTGCACTGATTGCTGGGACACACGGGTGCAAGTGTTTATTTACGATGCCATACTAAAGAGGATACCTCAAAATTACGATTGCAAGAGACTAAATAAGGACAGGAAATTGATGGCGACAGGTATTTGAGAAAACAGGTAACTGAAATTCTGGTGGGGTTTAATGCAGCTAATTATGCATCTTTCTCTGCAGCAACAGGGTTGTAACTTGTAATATTACATTTTTGTTACTGATAACAGGTAAAGGTAACATTTCCCGTTTGGAAGATTTTTATCATTGTCAAATTGTAGAAGATTATCTAAAGGTAACATTTCCCGTTTGGAAGATTTTTACCATTGTCAAATTGTAGAAGATTATCTAAAGGTAACATTTCCCGTTTGGAAGATTTTTACCATTGTCAAATTGTAGAAGATTATCTAAAGGTAACATTTCCCGTTTGGAAGATTTTTACCATTGTCAAATTGTAGAAGATTATCTAAAGGTAACATTTCCCGTTTGGAAGATTTTTACCATTGTCAAATTGTAGAAGATTATTGTCATAGGAAGTCTTATGATTGTCTCTATTTATGGATGCATCGTTACTTATAATTATTATGTCTCTTTCATTTGTATTGTCAACATCGTTAATATGACCCTGTAAACTTGTGTAAAAGTACGAGTAGTCCCTGTAAAACTTGTGTAAAAGTACACAAGTACTGAATAAACAATTATTCTATTATATTATTATCAATTTCTTTCAAGTATTTTTTCCTTTATGGTCACTTATACAATAGGGATGTTGACACTAATTATAAATTAATACAAATTTATGTCTAAAATATTAGTGGTAACATTTAAAGGCCTAAAATATGATTCTATTATTGAAATCAATCACAATAAATTAAATATCATTAATTTAAAATGTTAAAAATTGTACTCACTGTCACGTGACCTCAAACGCCATTTTGAGAATATGACGTCATTGGAACAATTTTATATGGAAATTCAACAAACTTAGTAGACAGATAGTATTGAATATCGTTTAATGACGTCACGTGACGTTTTTGATGGGAAATTTGATAATGATTTTTATTTATCAATTTCTGTTTTAAAATTGAAGATTATTATTTTTATAATATTTTTTTCGTGAATATGGAGGTTATATCTATAAAATAAAATTGAATCCTAAAATTAGTCAACATCCCTATTGTTCTTAGTAAATATGACCTATTAAATAACTTTGTACAAGTCAGTCTTGCAGTAGCCTGAGGTGTTCCGGCGGCTCTACATATCGGCGGATGCATAAACAGCTTTTTGTTTTGTTGTCGGTACAGCACAGTTACAGCTTTTGTTAATGAGCGGATAGAAAGCCCATTACAAAGCGAACAACCGCGGCCCGCACAACCATTGCAACATTACATTTTCGTAATCTCCTTAATTATACTTTAGTTAACGGGAGAAGTAAAAGTTTGGGACTCCTATGCTTTTTATCATACTATTTTTGACATAAATTCCTCAAGTAGCAACTTGACAAAGTACTTAGCAAAGTATTTGCCGAAGCAAGTAGTTTTAGGTCAGTATCGTTTATAAAGTGTGCTAAGATTTTTCTGACAGTTAAAAGGAGAACCCCAATTTTCGACCTCGAACCATATGTAATCTGTGCTAGAACATCGGACTAGACAAGTGTAAACTATATACCAAAAAAATCGTCTTATTTATAAGATAAACATATTTAAATCTTAGCTTCAGCTGCTCTTGCCAAATGAACAAAATAATGCAAAAAAGTTTTCACAGTATTTACCTCATTACATACGATTTTATACTCGATTGAATCGAATGATATTGATCGATTGATGGAACATAATAATATATTTTATGTATTATTTATTGATTATAATTTTAATATTAATTTATTTTTTACATATTTTTGTATTCCATATAAATCAAAACTATGTAATATATTATAATTACCATTTAATCGTTACGCGAATTTTATTAAATTACATTTCGAATATTTTGACATCAATTAATCGATTGACAACAATGATGATGTAATCCCTAATAATGTCATTTTGGTAACCATAGTATTTATAAATAACAAAACTGTATTGTCATATTTCTCATCGATCTTTCATCTTTCTACGCGTGTTTTGTATATTTTTACTATCAAATATTTTCAGCGTATTTGGAGTCCTATTTACTATTGAAACTCATCGACACGCACACAGTGATTTTAATTTTCTATTGTATTCGCTTTAGTACTTGTGTTTTAGTGAATGTGTTTCGCAGTTTCGCTACAATTTCTTGCAAACCAATACTATATGAATATGGACTCCTTAATCGCCTGTTTTCTGACTGACAAAGGTTCAGAATAAGTCCTGAACACTGGATAACGTACCCTATACATCTTTAGAAGATCAGGAAGGAAGTTGCTGTGGCCATACTTACAATGAGTATATTATGGTATCTTGATTGGGCAAGGTACTAACGAAATATAGCACCTCCTGCACAACTAGACGAAATATTAATTATAATAATAACTAATAAAATCTCTTGAAATATGCAATAGCTGTTATTATACAACCTTTTTATGACATTCGTTTTGGGTGAAAACCATTGAAGTAGTAGATAGTATAATAGACACCCGCCAATTTAGTTTTAGCCATTAAACTCGTAGTTTAATAAGTGTAACATACATATTAAATAGCACTGTGACACGAGTATGACATAATCATAACCTATAATTAAGGTGATTCATTCTAGGATTTCCTTAGTTGGCCATTGCTGACAGCCGTGAAAATTGGAGAAATTGAACCTTTTGCAATAATCTAATTAACAGCCAATTTCCAGTCTTGTCTACTTAGGCCTGAGTTTCTATGGAAACTGGGGTTCTCCTTTAAGCCATTACTTATTTCAAAATCTTTTAAACTTAATTGTATTAATATATAATTGTATTACGGCTGGTAAACATCTATCTCTAATTAACAGTCACCTCACATCATTGACACGTTCCTGGCCACAAACTAATCTGTGTATTCGGTTATCAATTAGCCCACAAACTTTTTAAATCAACCGCATAACGAAACCGCACATTCCATAATATTATTACTAATCATGACGTGGAAACGTGTAAAATCTAATAAGATCAAACATAAAATAAAATTCCTTTCATATCGGATTCGTATGGTAGATATAAAATGTTATAACTTTACAATAAGTAACTCTTATTCAAATGCTAAACAATACGATACAACAATAGCTGAATTATTGTTAAAACATGCTGATCCGCAACCCTACAGTTTTTATGAATACAATTATTTCAGATTGTTGAACCGAGGTCAGAGGGAATTGCAAGTCGCGTGGCATGGAGGCATGACAGGTGGGCAACAGGGTACCCTTTTGTATCGGAATTGAGGGTATGACCCTCCCTTCTGAATAGGACATAACATATCAATGCAGAGAGGTTTGGTTTGGTTTGTAAGGGAGAAGGCTATTTGGCTTCAACCCATTAATGGCTACTACTGAGGCCTAGAGCATACTCCACTATGCTGCGCCAGTGCGGATTGGTTTAGGAACAGTTGTTAGAACTGCTTTAATGTTTTGTCACAGCGTATGATGGTAGCTTTATAGTACCTTAAATACACAATGTTTTTCTAAGTAAGTGCTCGAACAATAGTAAATATCTATACTAATATTATAAATGCGAAAGTAACTCTGTCTGCTACTCAATAACGCCTAAACCACTGAACCGATTTTGATGAAATTTGGTACAGACATATAATTGAGCTCGGGAATGAACATAGAATACTTTTTATCCCGGAAAATAGACCTGTTCCTGAGGGATAACTCTTCCACGCCAAAACCACTGAACCGATTTTGATGAAATTTGGTACAGATATAGAATTAAGCTTGCGAAAGGACATAGGATACTTTTTATCCCGGAAAATAGACCTGTTCCTGAGGGATAACTCTTTCAAGCCACTAAACCGATTTTGATAAAATTTGGTACAGATATAGAATTGAGCTCGGGAATGGACAAAGGATACTTTTTATCCCGGAAAATGGACCTGTTCCTGTGGGATAACTCTTTCAAGCCACTAAACCGATTTTGATGAAATTTAGTACAGATATAGAATTGAGCTCGGGAAAGGACATAGGATACTTTTTATCCCGGAAAATAGACCTGTTCCCGAGGGATAAATTTTTCAAGCCACTAAACCAATTTTGATGAAATTCAGTACAGATATAGAATTGATCTCGGGAAAGGACATAGGATACTTTTTATCCCGGAAAATAGACCTGTTCCTGAGGGATAACTCTTTCAAGCCACTAAGCCGATTTTGATGAAATTTGGTACAGATATAGAATTGAGCTCGGGAAAGGACAAAGGATACTTTTTATCCCGGAAAACAGACCTGTTCCTGAGGGATAACTCTTTCAAGCCACTAAGCCGATTTTGATGAAATTTGGTAGAGATATAGAATTGAGCTCGGAAAAGGACATAGGATACTTTTTATCCCGGAAAATAGAGATGTTCCTGAGGGATAACTCTTTCAAGCCACTAAACCGATTTTGATGAAATTTAGTACAGATATAGAATTGAGCTCGGGAAAGGACATATGATACTTTTTATCCCGGAAAATAGACCTGTTCCTGAGGGATAACTCTTTCTAGCTACCAAACCGATTTTGATGAAATTTAGTACAGATATAGAATTGAGCTCGGGAAAGGACATATGATACTTTTTATCCCGGAAAATAGACCTGTTCCTGAGGGATAACTCTTTCTAGCCACTAAACCGATTTTGATGAAATTTAGTACAGATATAGAATTGAGCTCGGGAAAGGACATAGGATACTTTTTATCCCGAAAAATAGACCTGTTCCTGAGGGATAACTCTTTCAAGCCACTAAACCGATTTTGATGAAATTTAGTACAGATATAGAATTGAGCTCGGGAAAGGACAAAGAATACTTTTTATCCCAGAAAACAGACCTGTTCCTGAGGGATAACTCTTTCAAGCCACTAAGCCGATTTTGATGAAATTTGGTACAGATATAGAATTGAGCTCGGGAAAGGACATAGGATACTTTTTATCCCAGAAAACAGACCTGTTCCTGAGGGATAACTCTTTCAAGCCACTAAGCCGATTTTGATGAAATTTGGTACAGATATAGAATTGAGCTCGGGAAAGGACATAGGATACTTTTTATCCCAGAAAATAGACCTGTTCCTGAGGGATAACTCTTTCAAGCCACTAAACCGATTTTGATGAAATTTAGTACAGATATAGAATTGAGCTCGCGAAAGGACATAGGATACTTTTTATCCCGGAAAATAGACCTGTTCCTGAGGGATAACTCTTTCTAGCCACTAAACCGATTTTGATGAAATTTAGTACATATATAGAATTGAGCTCGGGAAAGGACATAGGATACTTTTTATCCAGGAAAATAGACCTGTTCCTGAGGGATAACTCTTTCTCGCCTAAACAACTGAACCAATTTTGATGTTTGGTACAGATATACCGTCAGTCTGTCATATCCGTCCGTCAGTCTGTCCGTCTGTCCAAAGCAAAGCGCCGAGTTTGGCATGGATATACATATTTATTAAAACTCCAAAATTGTAGAATATAGAATAGAATATAGAATATATAGAATAGAATATAGAATAGAATAAATATTATAAATGTGAAAGTGTATTTGTTTGTTTGTTCCTCTTTCACGTTGCAACGAAGCTATTATATGGTATGATTTTTGTATGTGGAGATAGTTAGGAGGGTGGAGAGTAACGTAGGCTACTTTTTACCGCGGTAAAACCTCTCATTTCCATGGGAAGCTCGATGTTTTGTTAGTTGCTAGATATTTAGTTTCAGATTTTGTTAATAGATGGCGTTAGTAAAATTGATTTGCAAGTTCTGAACCACGCTATCAAATGATACATGTAAATTACTAAAGTAATAGGCAACTAATTCTGAAATGGTTGTGTTTTGGTTAAATATTAATATTGTAAGGGAATAAATCAATAAGGTTATAAAGATAAAAGACATACGATTTGATTTTGGTTTGCTTCGTGAATTGGTTTTGTTGACTTTTGTTGTTTTGGCTTAGAATTATAATTATTTTTAGGGATAGTAGGCTTTAAAATTTAGATATTTTATGACTTTTATTAACATTTTGTGTTGTATTTGTTTAATTTACTTTATTTTTAGCTATTTTTAGTAATTAGTAGTTAGTTACTTTAGATATAAGTTTTTTTAAAGTGGATAACACATTTTGTGTTGTATTTTCTTAAATTAGACTGGTTGGTGACACTAACGGAAATTTTTTGTAAGTTAGTACAGAGTAATTCAGAACTAATTGCAAGTGGTTACCCAGATTTACAAAACAATATATATAACGATCAATATCTATGTGAAAGAGCGATTCTAGCACCTAAAAACAATATTGTAAACAAAATAAATTCACACATATTGAGTGAAGTAGCAGGAGATACGAGATAATATTTATTAATAGACACAGTCATTGACACAGAACAGTGAACATCATATCCTGTAAAGTTTCTAAATTCACTTTAGCTGTCTGATGTACCCTCACATGAGCTCCAATTAAAATTAGATGCCCCAGTCATGCTTATGCGAAATTTTGATTCCCATCGATTATGTAACGGAACGAGACTTCGGGTCACACAACTTGGACGGAATATAATTAGTGCCACCATCTTTAGTGGCATAGGAAAGGGTGAAAATGTAATGATCCCAAGAATCCCTATAATTCCCACAGATGTTCCATTCCACTTCAAAAGGCTGCAATTTCCTATTAAGCTTAGTTTCGCTATGACCATTAACAAAGTGCAAGGGCAAAAATTTAAGGTAGCGGGGGTGAAATTAGAAAAACCGTGCTTCTCCCATGGTCAATTGAATGTAGCATGTTCGCGTGTGTCCAGTGCCCAGAATCTTAACATTCTATCCCCAAGTGGAAAAACACATAATATTGTATACAGTAGCGTATTAAAATAGTGCTTTGTTTTGTGTCCTAAGCCGTGTATGGCTGGAAACACTTCAAAAGAAAAAATTACACCCCTTTTGGAAAAAAAATCACACTTCTATGCGCTCTCCACTTTAGAATTGGGTGTACACGTGAGCAGGATGGGTGGATCCTGCATTAATCTTCACCAGCACACTTCTATCGAAGTTAGTTTATAGCTCCAGTATGTCAGTGTACGTACACTTTATCTGCGGCCAGCATTACCTCTGGTTCCTCTAAGTATCTTTTAATCGTGGAACTGTCACTTATTTATCCACCAGAAATGTGTCATGTCTCATAAACAACTGATTGTTAATTCCCTTTGATCACGCGGGCGAAGCCGCGGGTAATAGCTAGTAGTATCATAATCAATAATGAATTGAAAAGTTGTTGAAAAGTTTCTCAGTGTAGTGTTTTACAATTATTTGCAAAATAACTAATCACAAATCAAGTTTTAGAGTCGCTATCGGCGCGTGGCGATATGGGACAGGTGTGTCCAGTAACCACCCTTTGTCCTCAAATTCAGGGGACATTCGCTCCCATTTTTTACCCTCTCAAATTTGGTTGATTTCCTATTATTACACCTTTGCAGTGACCAATAATTTTATTGTGCGTGAGTTGCTGTGTTATAAAAATAATAGTAATTGTGTTTTGTTATAATTATATTCCGTACATCAAATTATACATAGAACACGTTACATTTTGTTAACTGATAGTTTTGTTTTGTTAATAGTTAAACCAGCAGACTAGTCGCCTATTGATAAGTAATCATCGTTTTTACGGAAGTTAGTAATACCAAAAGTAGGTATCACTGACATGTTACTAAAGTGCCCATAAATCAAGTCCTGTTGATTTTTAGGTGAAATATTTACAGCTTTGTGCTTCTTTGACAATGATTAATTTTCATTGAAGTTAATCCCAAACATTATATTTATTTACTGAATTAAAGTCAGTCAGTAAGAAGTGTTAACTGGGCTAAGAAATAATTTATACACATTCTGCCCATCTAAATATATAAAGTAATAAAACATACGGTTTTCTTTCGTCGCATTCAAATTTCTCTTTAACTTTATTGAAGTTCAGTAGTAATAATAACAAACTAATCCCGTATAATAATGCACCCTGCTCAAGCGACAACAATCGGAAACCAGTCGTATTCATTACAATGCGCATTGCTGTACATGTCCTGAGATTTGGGACACATGCCCTAATTGACCAGTTTTGCTTGAGCTCAGCTATAAAATACAATAGTTGTTACAATGTCCATGGAGTGTAATTGGCTGCTAATTTTTGTACGTTTATAAACTTAGAAACCTTTAAAAATGCTAATCTGTTTAGTTTGATTGGAGTTCTCTAACTCTAAGTTGAAAAAAAACCTAGGTGTTTTCTTACTTCTTCTCCCAGATCACTAGAGTAATATTTGAAAGAAGATTTAAGAGAACAGTTTAATAATGAGTAGGTACTATGTTATTTCTAACGCTGAGAAATAAAAATTTGTTCAGTTATCATCTTGATTTATTTATAGTTAAACTAGCTATTACCCGCGGCTTCGCCCGCGTGATCAAAGGGAATTAACAATCAGTTGTTTATGAGACATGACACATTTCTGGTGGATAAATAAGTGACAGTTCCACGATTAAAAGATACTTAGAGGAACCAGAGGTAATGCTGGCCGCAGATAAAGTGTACGTACACTGACATACTGGAGCTATAAACTAACTTCGATAGAAGTGTGCTGGTGAAGATTAATGCAGGATCCACCCATCCTGCTCACGTGTACACCCAATTCTAAAGTGGAGAGCGCATAGAAGTGTGATTTTTTTTCCAAAAGGGGTGTAATTTTTTCTTTTGAAGTGTTTCCAGCCATACACGGCTTAGGACACAAAACAAAGCACTATTTTAATACGCTACTGTATACAATATTATGTGTTTTTCCACTTGGGGATAGAATGTTAAGATTCTGGGCACTGGACACACGCGAACATGCTACATTCAATTGACCATGGGAGAAGCACGGTTTTTCTAATTTCACCCCCGCTACCTTAAATTTTTGCCCTTGCACTTTGTTAATGGTCATAGCGAAACTAAGCTTAATAGGAAATTGCAGCCTTTTGAAGTGGAATGGAACATCTGTGGGAATTATAGGGATTCTTGGGATCATTACATTTTCACCCTTTCCTATGCCACTAAAGATGGTGGCACTAATTATATTCCGTCCAAGTTGTGTGACCCGAAGTCTCGTTCCGTTACATAATCGATGGGAATCAAAATTTCGCATAAGCATGACTGGGGCATCTAATTTTAATTGGAGCTCATGTGAGGGTACATCAGACAGCTAAAGTGAATTTAGAAACTTTACAGGATATGATGTTCACTGTTCTGTGTCAATGACTGTGTCTATTAATAAATATTATCTCGTATCTCCTGCTACTTCACTCAATATGTGTGAATTTATTTTGTTTACAATATTGTTTTTAGGTGCTAGAATCGCTCTTTCACATAGATATTGATCGTTATATATATTGTTTTGTAAATCTGGGTAACCACTTGCAATTAGTTCTGAATTACTCTGTACTAACTTACAAAAAATTTCCGTTAGTGTCACCAACCAGTCTAATTTAAGAAAATACAACACAAAATGTGTTATCCACTTTAAAAAAACTTATATCTAAAGTAACTAACTACTAATTACTAAAAATAGCTAAAAATAAAGTAAATTAAACAAATACAACACAAAATGTTAATAAAAGTCATAAAATATCTAAATTTTAAAGCCTACTATCCCTAAAAATAATTATAATTCTAAGCCAAAACAACAAAAGTCAACAAAACCAATTCACGAAGCAAACCAAAATCAAATCGTATGTCTTTTATCTTTATAACCTTATTGATTTATTCCCTTACAATATTAATATTTAACCAAAACACAACCATTTCAGAATTAGTTGCCTATTACTTTAGTAATTTACATGTATCATTTGATAGCGTGGTTCAGAACTTGCAAATCAATTTTACTAACGCCATCTATTAACAAAATCTGAAACTAAATATCTAGCAACTAACAAAACATCGAGCTTCCCATGGAAATGAGAGGTTTTACCGCGGTAAAAAGTAGCCTACGTTACTCTCCACCCTCCTAACTATCTCCACATACAAAAATCATACCATATAATAGCTTCGTTGCAACGTGAAAGAGGAACAAACAAACAAATACACTTTCACATTTATAATATTTATTCTATTCTATATTCTATTCTATATATTCTATATTCTATTCTATATTCTACAATTTTGGAGTTTTAATAAATATGTATATCCATGCCAAACTCGGCGCTTTGCTTTGGACAGACGGACAGACTGACGGACGGATATGACAGACTGACGGTATATCTGTACCAAACATCAAAATTGGTTCAGTTGTTTAGGCGAGAAAGAGTTATCCCTCAGGAACAGGTCTATTTTCCTGGATAAAAAGTATCCTATGTCCTTTCCCGAGCTCAATTCTATATATGTACTAAATTTCATCAAAATCGGTTTAGTGGCTAGAAAGAGTTATCCCTCAGGAACAGGTCTATTTTCCGGGATAAAAAGTATCCTATGTCCTTTCGCGAGCTCAATTCTATATCTGTACTAAATTTCATCAAAATCGGTTTAGTGGCTTGAAAGAGTTATCCCTCAGGAACAGGTCTATTTTCTGGGATAAAAAGTATCCTATGTCCTTTCCCGAGCTCAATTCTATATCTGTACCAAATTTCATCAAAATCGGCTTAGTGGCTTGAAAGAGTTATCCCTCAGGAACAGGTCTGTTTTCTGGGATAAAAAGTATCCTATGTCCTTTCCCGAGCTCAATTCTATATCTGTACCAAATTTCATCAAAATCGGCTTAGTGGCTTGAAAGAGTTATCCCTCAGGAACAGGTCTGTTTTCTGGGATAAAAAGTATTCTTTGTCCTTTCCCGAGCTCAATTCTATATCTGTACTAAATTTCATCAAAATCGGTTTAGTGGCTTGAAAGAGTTATCCCTCAGGAACAGGTCTATTTTCCGGGATAAAAAGTATCCTATGTCCTTTCCCGAGCTCAATTCTATATCTGTACTAAATTTCATCAAAATCGGTTTAGTGGCTAGAAAGAGTTATCCCTCAGGAACAGGTCTATTTTCCGGGATAAAAAGTATCATATGTCCTTTCCCGAGCTCAATTCTATATCTGTACTAAATTTCATCAAAATCGGTTTGGTAGCTAGAAAGAGTTATCCCTCAGGAACAGGTCTATTTTCCGGGATAAAAAGTATCATATGTCCTTTCCCGAGCTCAATTCTATATCTGTACTAAATTTCATCAAAATCGGTTTAGTGGCTTGAAAGAGTTATCCCTCAGGAACATCTCTATTTTCCGGGATAAAAAGTATCCTATGTCCTTTTCCGAGCTCAATTCTATATCTCTACCAAATTTCATCAAAATCGGCTTAGTGGCTTGAAAGAGTTATCCCTCAGGAACAGGTCTGTTTTCCGGGATAAAAAGTATCCTTTGTCCTTTCCCGAGCTCAATTCTATATCTGTACCAAATTTCATCAAAATCGGCTTAGTGGCTTGAAAGAGTTATCCCTCAGGAACAGGTCTATTTTCCGGGATAAAAAGTATCCTATGTCCTTTCCCGAGATCAATTCTATATCTGTACTGAATTTCATCAAAATTGGTTTAGTGGCTTGAAAAATTTATCCCTCGGGAACAGGTCTATTTTCCGGGATAAAAAGTATCCTATGTCCTTTCCCGAGCTCAATTCTATATCTGTACTAAATTTCATCAAAATCGGTTTAGTGGCTTGAAAGAGTTATCCCACAGGAACAGGTCCATTTTCCGGGATAAAAAGTATCCTTTGTCCATTCCCGAGCTCAATTCTATATCTGTACCAAATTTTATCAAAATCGGTTTAGTGGCTTGAAAGAGTTATCCCTCAGGAACAGGTCTATTTTCCGGGATAAAAAGTATCCTATGTCCTTTCGCAAGCTTAATTCTATATCTGTACCAAATTTCATCAAAATCGGTTCAGTGGTTTTGGCGTGGAAGAGTTATCCCTCAGGAACAGGTCTATTTTCCGGGATAAAAAGTATTCTATGTTCATTCCCGAGCTCAATTATATGTCTGTACCAAATTTCATCAAAATCGGTTCAGTGGTTTAGGCGTTATTGAGTAGCAGACAGAGTTACTTTCGCATTTATAATATTAGTATAGAAGTCAACGGTATAATACGATGTAGTATTTAGTGGTCATAGGTCATTGCCTCTAAAAAATAGTCCTATTCGAACTTGGTCTTAGAATTATATCTGAACAGTAAGTAAGAAAATATTATTGTACAGGCATACCTCATTTTACTCGTCCCCACACAGTGCGAATTCGTTATAACACGATTTTTAAAATTCGCGATAATTTATCCCGCTACGCGGATGTATTTGATTGATGATACTCAAAAACATTAAATGACTATTTCTCAGTGATTAATAATTCTAAGGATTAAATACATATTAAGTATGTAGAAAAGTTCCTAGTAAAAACTTTCCTGTAACTGATTATGTTTAATTTTGCAATAAAAGCACTTTTATAATGTATGTATTTATTTGGCTGGTTATTTTATCATATTCCATTACCCCGCTATACGCGAATTTCGCTTAACGCCACTTTGTCCGGGACGCATCCTTCGCGTAAAGCGGGGTATTACTGTAATGGTTTAGAATTGTCCCTTTATGTATATCTTAACGTTATTAATCATCATTCAATAATGTCCCTAAAGAGAAAACAGTTTCAAAACTGACCTGTTTTACGTACCTATTAGTAGAATAATAGCTCTCAGTATACTGGTTTTAAGCTTCATGCAATGTGCGTTTGCGTCGCGTGTCAAGGGGGTGCGGGACAGGTGTGGCGCACCCCTTATTTGATGGATTTTGAAGGCATAACGCATAACTATACTTGAGCCTGTTATGCTATGTTGTAGGGTGGCCATGAAAATAATAATAGTATGAATTTGTACAACTGTTAAATGTAATTTATGTAATATTCACTAACATGGAAAGATAGACAATTATGAAAGATTATTATTAGTACCTATAATTACACTTATATTTTCTTTTATTCTTCGGAGAAACAAGATATTTAATATCTTATCCGGTGCGTACCTATTTATAACTTTTGCTGTCTGTACATGTAACTGTGCTTCACTTTGGAGTCAAAATCTTGTTAAATATTATTGTTCTTGTATAGTTCAATCACACAAGCTATATACGAATGGATGGATGGATAACACAAGTTTACTGTAATGACTCCGCTAGATTATAATATTTTATAACAAGTAATTAAGTCCATCGTCATAACTGTTAATACCTACGTAAGCAGGGACACTTTTTTATAAAAAATGCATAATGAAGTGTCAAAGATCTATAATAAGCTTCCCAGTTGTTATTGGAAATTAATCACAATTAAAAATCTTGCTTTAAATAATTGTGAAATAAATGTGGATTATCAAAATCGAATTCAGATATAATTAACACTTGCCTATTATTACTAGCGTATAGAACCGACACCGCGAACACCATGTATGTCCCAATGCATTGGGACCCAATGCTTTGACGTTGCCTAAAAAGTTTATTAACGAGTAAATATGGTTACCATACAATCAGCCCCGTAAAGCGTTACACTTATCAATTGCAAATAAACGCGTATAACACTAAGCTTGGTGTTTGAACAACCAACCCTACGGTTATTATGAGTGGTTACATAATTTTGTTTTATAATGTGGAGCCGGTGGCCGATGAATACTTTATCGTGTTCTATTGCTTTTAAGGGCTAACGTACACTTCGGTAACAAGTAATTTTTGAACCGTAATAACACTTAAATCTTAAATTATTTTCGTGAAGAGATTCTTAATATATCTTTTGCCTGATTTTAAATTTGGTTTCCCAAAAGATACATTTGAATTATTACATGTCAGTTGCTGTAATTGTAAACACATATATAAAAACAATATTTAATAGGAATTTTTCCTTCACAATTATGTTCTCAGATCGGAGAATGTACTATTTTCATTCCGATAATGTGCATTAGCCAGGTTTCCAGGGATGATTTTTTTACATTAATTTTAATTTATTATTTATTCACGCAAAACCGGCATTATCGAAGTTCAGGAACGATATGAGAAGTAGAGAATGACAGAGACAGCTGTATTCTTCTTAGAGATTTAGAGGAATACAACTGTCTCTATCCCATACCCAAACAGCTCTCTTCTTCAAAACGGCCGACATTGCCGATTATGTCCTTATATTTTATTCTTCCTCCTTAATAATTATGTGCGCTTTTGTTTATATAAACAAATTATTTTGTAACCTGCATGGATTTCTTTCCATTTTGATATTCTATAATATCATCTTTTTAAAAAAAAAACTTTTGAATTGAATAAAGATATTATATTGTAGGTAAAAGTAAAAGGTATTGTAGATTATTATTATCGTATTCGGTTTGTCATCTTATTGTCACCGACCATATTATAAAAGCGACATAATCTACAATACCTTTTCACGAAATCTCTAGATTGAAACCAGAGGTCTTGATGAAGGTACTGATACTGAAATAAGTTGATACATACATTGTGAATCATGCTTAATAATCTTTAATTATGGGGCAATAAGATTGAGAATGGGTAGCTCGATGTATTTAATTAGATAGAAGGACGGTGACAGATTATAAATGCGATGAAATGTCATAAATACCTTTTGTTCAGATTGTGTTCTATTATGAAGCTAATATCACGTAATGGTGAAAGTTTTACAAATATCTGATGTATGCATTAAGGACTGTTTAGGAACGGTCAGATTGACAAATTGGGATATTTCTATGTGGTTCTTTCCACACACTTCCGAAGTAAAAACGGAACCTTTATAGTTTCGTCATGTCCATCCGTCAATCTGTCCGTCTGTCCGTCTGTAGAATCGTAAAATGTAGAAAATATTGTAAATTTTTTTTTCTGGATTAAGTACAGGGATGATTTTTTATGCGTTGCGCACCCTATAGTGTAGGGTATCGTTGAAAAGTTCTTCCAAAAATATTATCGGTCTTTTAAGACAATTTTTAGAATTAGGGGTCCGTTTGCGAAATATTTGACTTTAAACTGCTAATTCTGTTTTTTTTATACGATTTTTTTTCTGGTTAGAGTAAAGTATCCCTCCTAGGTAGCGAGTGAAAATATCTCAAAAATAGGTTATATGATGAATTTACAAGGAAAACTATCACGGCTATGTTAGCACTTATGCTAACTACTTATAGTTAATGAGTAATAGTTAACACAAGTTAGTTTACAACAAAAACGTAAAAAGGTTCATCTATTTCATATTTATGATTCAAAATAAAACATGACAGCTAATTATTAAAAAACCCAAGCTAATAACGAGTAAATTCTGTTGTTCTTGCATATAACTTGCATATTTTTAAATTGTCACCATAAATACTTGCCTACAAAAGGACATTTAAAACTAAAACGATTAAGTACACCGTAAGTATGCAATATGAGTTTCATTTACAGTGGGATAGATCATGGACCGCGGCGTGAATAATAGACAGTTGTATTTTTGCAAAGTAATTGACACGAGGCGGCTCTTCGCGCGAATATAAACTTATGATATAGTTAAAACGATTAATCTGACTCGGTTGGTGGTAAAATCAGAATGCGAATAATGAGACGAACCTCCAAGAACCTACGAGCCTCCGCTTGCGTGCCAATTATTGACGTAATTATTTTGAAAATATGACCATCCCTTTGTGATATTTAACACTCTAAAGTGGTAATATTTTTTAATCACCCGTCGTGACCGACGATTATCGAAGTCACCGCGCGAAGTTCAGATTGTCAATTGACTCTTTATCCGATGCTTTGTGCCTCCGCGCGTTCATCAACTTTAAAATAACAGGATACATGTCATATTTTATTGGACTTTAAATGTATTATACATCGATCGGGATGAGCATCAAAAATGGATAGTGACAAGAAACCGCTATCCGAATGTGTGTTTAGTTTTTGCGAGAAAAAGCGATAAACAAAAGATTAAGCTTTTCTTTCACACTCATATCATAAAATAGGATTTCTTGAGTCGCAAATGGCATGGGCACTATAAACAAGACATCACAAACACCAACAACCAGAGTACAAACATTTATCTCTAACATAAATGTATGCCCCAACCGGGAATCGAACGTGATACCCTTCGATCCGCAGGTAGGATCATTGCCAACTGGAATACGGGGTCATAAAATTTAAGTTAAATTTAACGATTATATCACAGGTTACTATTACAAAATAAGCTTGCATACCATAAAACACTTGGGGTGTAAAATTAAAATGTTCTCTCCAGTTATCCTAAAATTAAATAGGCAACAAGCGAGTAATGTGATTGCACAGTAATCTTTGGTTTTGTTAGCGACTACCCACACTCTTGACCGACGGCCACTCCGTGGAATTATCATCTGCCAGCGACACCTGAAAAGTAGCTTCTGATTACATGCCGTTCACACCGAGAGACCGGCTATTAGTAGCGCAGGAGAGAATCAATTTATTTTGATTATCAATTAATTAGTCCTCAACACCTAGGCGTCCGATAAGGGCGTATTTTTAATTAAAAATAATACATTCAATTAGGAGCGAATTTAAATGATAAATTTTGTCGTACAACACAAGCGAGCGAGTACCTAAAATGCGGGTAAAAGAGATGAATGGTAAATTTTTACCGTAGTTGGAATTTACCACCTGTAGCCAATGTAAGTATGTATGGAATACGAAGATTTTGCGCCGATGTTGTTCTATTAGATTGCGAGCTTGCGCATTAACCTGTCCTTCTTGTAATGAATTGGGAATTTCATGCTTCGAAAGGTCGATGGAAATTAATTCACACATTAAAAAGACAAGTGGAGCGGTTGTGAGGGATCGCGAAGTAAATATTGTTAATCGTATCAGACACGGCGCCTCTAGTGGATTGCCTCTACATATATTCCGTTGACTAATACAGTAGGACTTATACTGTCATAATGTGAAGGCCTATTTAATCAAGGCCTAGGATACACGATGGACAATAAATGGTTATGATATAATACTAAGAGACTCATAATATTAAAAAAATGTTACTTCGTTTATCGAACATCTATAGACTCTAGTTGTTTAGATCATATAAAATTATAATAAATATACTTTATACTATTCTAAAATATTTATAAGTGGATATATTTTCTCTTTTGTAAATTCTGAAAATTTTGATATATTATTATCAATCCTTTAACTATCTAGTTATGTTTGATGTGTTCATAGAAATGGCGAACGATCTTAGTGAGTGTGACTTTAAATCAAGTTCGAATTATCGCTAAGATAAAATCGCTCATCTGTTTTAAGCCTAAAATTAAATTCTTCATAAATCAAAATATGTCTGATGGAGCTTTGTAAACAAATAAATCATTTAAAAATCATGTTCTTATCGAAGCTTGCAAGTGTAAAGCTATATTTACCTAATAAAATATTTTTAAGGAATTCTCATAAAATGTATGCTGGTCTAAAACCGTCGTTAGGTTAGTAATATAATAAATAATCATCATGAAAAATATATAATCGATATATTAGTCGGTCTCAGATAAAATTTATGATAACTGCAGCGTGGGAACGCGTGTCGCATCCTTTCCATCATGCTTTATATCAATCACATGCAAATCGAACGATGGTCATAAATTCATATTAATACTGTCCACTATTTTGTACATCATGTAAAAAATATTCTCGTGTTCTGAATGCGAAAGGGCTAACGGGCTGAATGGTTGAGACTGCATTTTGGCAAATGCCAAATCCGTCCGAATGATTGACAGCGAATACTTAAGATGTTTACAGACAAAACAAGAAATAAACGGAATATCGAACGGAAGCTCTAGTGGATATTGACCCTTTGAGATCCTTGCCCAAATACAATGAAGGACCAACAAAAATAGAGAGTAAGGAACGCGCCGACACATCTGCCGGTCACTATCAAATAAATCTACTAAAATAATATTTTTATTTTGATTACGCATGCACGGGTTAGGCAGATGTTAGAAGCATGGTTTACAGACGGTAAATTCATCTAACGGACCCAACAAGTGATTTCAATCGAAGCAATAATTTCTCGTGTTATTTATAAAACAAAGTAAATAAATGGCATCTCATTATATTGAACATTAAATGGTGCTGAGCTCGTTAATGATAACGTTTTTTTGGTGTTCACGCACTTGGCATGTCCAAGTTGGGAACTTGAACAATGGAGTTGAATTGAGAATCAGATAAAATTATGATACGACTTTTGTTTGACCAAAATGTATTTAATGCAATAAATTAAATTTATTTACATAACAATGCAACATGTTTCATATTTTCGCGTCATTATCGGTTTTGTACTGCGATTTTGTATCATAAAAAGGTGGGAAATTGAATATGGCAAATGGTAATGCCGAATATGGCAATGGTAATTTTGTAATTAATTTAAAATATTATTTTAATTATGAATGAGTAACAGAAGTGCGTTTCAAGCTTGTATATGTTATAATTATATAGTCGGTGTAATAATTAAAAACGGTATCAAATAATCATGACTTTCATTTTAAATTGTTCTTTATTCTTGACGACTGTGTGTGTTACAATCTAAGGGCTGTTTTAAGTCGCCAGTCACTGACCAAGCCGATAGTGCTGTATAAATTGTAATAGGGTACGCATATTATCTACTTATTGACTGAGTACAAGGTGTGAGAGTTACTTTTGAGCGTAATGCACATCGTTAGGACTGTTATAATAACGTATCCATTCCAGGGTGAGATAACCTTACATCAAATTAAATAGACCTCATGTCATTCTGTTTTTTAGTAACACGGTTATAAAAACTGCGTCATTTATTTCTAAGCACTGCGGTGGTATAAAATGTCTTTAAGTGGCCTGTATTCCATTGATAGCGTGTTTGTTTCAAGTTTTTTCTCGACCTAATCAGATATTTTGACAATCATAAATTGTTTATGCGCCGTGGTTAATTGATACGAATATATTAGTTTATAATATTGTAGTTTATGTCTTTAGTTTAAATCCGAGTCACACATGACATAGGGAATCTTAGTACGGAGGTATAAACATTTTTTTGATTTGTAACCAACAAACCTGCCTCCGTACACTGAATAGACAAAGAGTTGAAACGTTGAAACTACATATTTAGAACAGCCAGCAACACTAAATTCTACCGACCACAGACAACAAAAGAAAAGTTCCACAATTTGACGTGTGACGCTAATAAATAAAATTAGTCGTTGGCTGTGACAAAAAGAATAAAAGCCGCCGCAGTTAGCTGACCGCTACAGAGTGACTATACAAGGCGGGTGTACTTTCCGAAATAACAAAAGGGGGTAGAGTAAAAGCAATAAAAAAAGATAAGTATTTCATAATTTTATCGAGCGTGTGATTATACATTTATTACCCGATACTAAACATTACATAAATATGAATGGTTCCGTCTTCTCTCCATTTTGAGACTCACAAAAGTTGCAAGAAGCTGATTTTAATGCAGCTAAATGTTAGAAGGAAAATGGCGAATTCTCAAAAAGAAATGAATTTTATTTTTTCGCTTTAAACTTTGAACAAAGTCTTTGAGATATTATTGAAGAAACAAATCTCCATCACAATCAAGCTCTCAAACTCATTATTAACGTGTTTTTTGAAATCAGTTAAAAAGGCTTAAACGATTAAAGGATAATAAAACTGATTCGTATTTTGAGACTTGGTAATATTCAAAATAATATAAGTAGACATAGTAAATTCTACAAAAAATAAGACTAACAATACAAGCGTTGATATAAATCTTAAAGGTTTCGACACATTTGACCACACGTCAGGTTATGATAGGTATAAAATACCTCGCTTTGTAGTTCACACAATGGACGGAGATCTAACTTATAAATTTTTGTACGAACAAAGGCGCCATATCGACAACGTCTTGAATATAATATCGATAAACAGACGGCCGGACAGTAATATTAATATATATCGGGCGAGAGATCGAGTAAATCAATATCGGTGATGATTTAAATCATTTTCACGACTGGTTCTTTATGGCGGCGCGTTGAGTGCTACTGAATGTGTAAGACGACAGCTAATTCTGTTTGGGGATTATGTATGGGACGCTCTCGGTACTTGAATAGTATTAATATTATAGCTAACAAAGTAAGTAATAACACTCATGCATTGCTTCATACTTGAACTAACTAAATCGACTAGGTATTTGGTAATAGACTTTAGCAGTTTTATGGTTTACTGGCAGAAATAACACCGTATTTTTTTAAATTACCATCACATTTAAATTTTTTGATTAACCAAAACATGAATTTTAGTTACTAATTATAATTGTTGTTATGTTATAATAATTGTTCGATAAAATGTACAATTGTTACATGTATTTTAAACACGGTGATATGTAGCTAGTCCAACAGCCAGCTAGTGGTGTGTGTGTAGTTTCCATAGTGCTTACAGCAGAGAGCTTAACTGTAATAAGTAGTGTAGTGTTTTAATTTTTTTTATTATACCCATATCTGTTATCTGCAGTAACTGTTGGAATAAAGTATTTCTTTCTTTCTTCTTTCTTTCTTTCTTTCTAGCTAACAAGCTCCGCACTAAGATAACCTATACGCAAGTGGTATTAACTTAAAAACAAGCTAATAATTAAGCTAATAATTAATAGCTTAAAAACTAAATTCAATCTAGGTACTAATACAAAAAATCGTTACTGTGCTGTCAACCGTTAAGAATTTCCCTCGTCTGGAGCGAAACCTGACAGTAGTATCAGTTTAATCTTATAAAAAAATGCTTTGTCATCAGAACTAAAGTATTATGTTTTCTACCACTAGCATAAGAGGAAGTAGGTCTAATAATTAAACTTGCAAGATTTGACCCACACAAGCTACAACAACGGTAAGCTAAATAAAAGCGTTAAACAAACATTTATTAACAAATAAAAACCTCCCCCAGCCGAGAATCAAATCTGAAGCCCCTCGCTTCGTTGCTTCAAGATCACTACCAACTGAGCTCAGAGATCGTCTCAATGTAAATTTTGTCAATTTCGATTTACAAAAACTGAGTTCCGCTCAATCCTTCCCTATACGTCAAACGTTTGCTTTTAAAAGGATTTTAAAATGCAACAAGTTTTTGTTCGTAGTAAATATCCTGGAAACAGTATGCAAAGTAAAAGTGAGGGTTGAGTCAGTAACTTCAAATGTGAGTAACGTAATAATATAAGTTACTGTTAAACAAAATAAGAAAATATTTTATACTTATTTGAAATGAATGGATGCAAAAATGTTTTCTTGATTACGGTTTAAAATATTACCGAAACCAAAAAAATATAATTTTGTTAAAATTCCCTAATAAAGTTGAATAAATGTAGATAGTAATAGATGACTGTATGCATTCCAATGAACAAAACCTGAGTAGGTACATTCAAATTTCTTCGTCTGTTGGTTGAATTTTTCATATTATGTCCAAGAAAAACCCGTAAAACGTGTAAGAAATTTCTAAGACACAGTGAAAGATAGCTTGACTTAATGAGTCAGTTACAAGCAAATCCCAGTTGAATATTCAAAGCCACAGTAACCTTACTAAAACATCTTTCATCATCTTACATCTTTCACAGATCACAATAACGCAAAAGTTAGCGTTTGCTCGTCAGTGGAGAAACAGAATCTATACGTACAATGGTACTACTTGATTGCTTCATTATGCGCGATCGGACTCTGTTTATTGTATATCATTTTACATGTTGTATCAATCCTTACCCAATTTAATCATCTTGATGATTGGACCACCCGAGGCAATACGTATCGGACTGCATCGTAGATCGATAGTCTCTTCGCGATTTACTTGGCCATCTTGAGCGTGTTTTGTTTTTGAATTGAGACGATAATATTGTTTTTAGGGTTCCGAAAAAATGAAAAACGGAACTCATACTCGTAGGATCACTCGTGTGTCTGTCCGCCCTTTACAGTCAATATACTCCGAAACTACTAGACCAAATGAGTTATTTGGTACTCATGTAACTTTTTGTGACGAAAAGACGACGGTATACAGTAAACAACTGAATGTTAAAAAAATTTAACTAAATCCAATTTAAACAAAAACTGTTTTACAAACCGTTTCGTGTCACATGTCAAATGACAGGCCTTGTTGTGAGGATTTCAAATATATTTTTATTATTATTATGGAATCGATAGTTTTAAAATTATTCAAGGAAAAACGAAAATGAAAGACAACAGAGATTACGTTGCATTGAGTAATTTCGTTCAAGTTTATAACAATAAACGTTGATAGGTAAACTTTCATTTGATAGATGTCGCTGAAAACGTTTTCACTTTTAAAGTTTTCACTTTAAAATTTTACAAAAGCTTTTTTCATTATGGATTTCATATATATTCGTGCCTGATTTTGTTTGATTTAACTTAATTGTTTACTGCTTAATTTTCTCTAGTACCACATAAAAAGATCATAATTTCATCAACGCTTAATGTGGTGCTTAAAATAGTAAAATTTATAATTATGTTTTTAGAATTTACTTAAGAATTTAACCCGGAATTAAATGTTTAGTTATAGAGTCGTAAACTGCTGTATGCATATTAATTTAAATGGTTTACTAATTACACTTTTGATTTTTACGATGCCGCGTATGTTAGTTTGTAGTTTTTTTTAATTTTTTATACTTTTTAATCTTACATCACATAAATCTTATCACTTATCACATAAATCTTCCTCGAGTTACAATATAACTTATGCCATTAAAAAACGTAATTAGTTTTCTCATATAAACATATTTACACATTACAAATATTATTAAACAGATAAAAATTTCTATACTAACACTATGTGTTACATTTACAGCGAGAACAGATAATAATAATAAAATTTGAGATTTTAACATTTGATAGATGTTTGCTCAGTTTTCGTATTTTGTTATTGTTGATAATTTCAATGATGGCATGAAGTTTTTTTAATTTGTGATACCATGTTTTATCGCTGATTTTATTATAATTTAATAAATAATAAACTATTCAGACTAAAGATAATTAAGTAGCAGAAAGGGTTTTTTGGGAATCGAAAAGTATCGTTGTTTAAAGTAAGATACAGATACAGGTTTCGTAATATAGTTAGGGTTTGTTGGTTGTAGAAAGGTCATTCTTAAATTTCGTTTAAAAATGTTTGTTGGTAACGCAGTTTCAAGTTTATTATTTAGTGGAACGAGTAACAGTATTAACGAGTTCATTTCAGCCATTTTATTGCGAGTTTTATTGATCCTAGGCAACTTTAATGTGTAAATGGGTTACACAACGAAACATAAGACAAAGTCTATAAATTTAACAATGTTTCGATACTTTGTATTAAATTTGTCACTGTTATTTAATTTCCTTTTTTAAATGACTTACGCTGTACCACATTTTCCGAGATAATAAGTCCCCTTTATTTTATTCTAGACCACAATGTACCTATATGCTTTTCATTAAAACCTGTTCAATATTTTTAATGTGAAAGACTAATAATCATCCATACAAAATTTCACATTTATAATATTAAAAGGATAGTAAGATAGGATTTCTTTACTTAAACAAAAAACTTCCTTGTTAAATTTAAATTTTCTTAGCGGTTACTCAAAAATTACTAAGTTAACCGCAAATCTCAAGTTATTCAGTTCCAGTATAGAAATATTTGGTCTGGTTTTCATTTAATTTACATATAGAGTTATTTTGCGGTTACTTTATTGCTCGGTTAGAAAGTCGAAGGCATAGTAACGGTCAGCAATTGAGATGAATAAATCAAATTTTATTTCCTACCAGCGTTACTTAACAAATTCATTAGCATGTTTTAGAAGCAGGGATTAACTTCTGATTTTCTCAACACTCTACGTCGTTTCAATACGACCACACATTATCTCACACCAATGAAAACCATTATTACACTTATTTATAAATATATATCAATAGTAGAATATAATATAATAATATTTGTATATGATTTAGCTTTCTGCATTTCTTCTTCACGTAAAATTTAGAAATACCAAATCTCGGACTCAATAAAGGCTACCAGGGATTTCTCTTAACATACTATTAAATAATATAGCTATATTATTATTATTATCAAAGTATTTTAATAATCAACCTGTAGAATTAAAACCACATTGGATCAATTCAATCTAAACTAAACAATATCGAAGGAGGCTGGCGTATTTGGCATTATTTATTCGAATCTAATGCCTTCTCAAGATTTCATTCCCTTTGATCCGATTCAATTTGCCTGACGTCTTATTTTCTACATGGTGGTCCGTTTGACCGAACGTAAAATACTGCATGTTAGCTGTCGTTGATTTGAAACTGTTTTGGTACGCAATACTTTATTATTTCATCATTGTACAACGAATCGGATTTGTCAAAACAAATGAAATAATTTAAATACTGGATTTATTTAATTTATTCATTAAAGGTCTTTTGTCGAAATCAACTTGTTTATAACTATGATATGCAGGTGACAAAATTAATTATGAAATTTTATTAGATATAATTTTCTTCGTTTCATCAACTTTAATGTGAGCCCCAGTTCATTCAGCTGTCGTGTTGTAAATGTAAATGCTCTACCTAATTTCTTTTACATCGTACAGTCAATGATATTATAAGTAAAAAAGAGGTAGATATGTCACTAGCGTGCCGAAAATGAAGATCATAAGAGCGGTCAATTGACCTCGTCTGCTCGTGGTCGCTCTGTGAATACAAGACGATACGCACGCTTTTGTTGTTGTAGAAGTACTTGAGATTTGACATACAACGTTTTAATGCCTTCGTGTATTATTGTAGTGTGATTGGTGTAGTGAAACAAAAGATAAACACGAGTGTGTTGTTGCTCTTTTCGGAACAGATTTTTTGGTTGATTTGTAAGGGCATAGCGTATCTATGTTTTTTTAAATATCATTGCGTATAGTGGTGTGTCTAGGCCGTCAGAAAAATGCAAGCCCAGTTGTGTCGTACAACCTAGGATCTCGGGATCTTTGGCCCGATAACAATGGAGTGATCTACTCCATTCCATGATAGTAAGCTGGGCTGCGACTGACATCATCTCCTATGGGTATAAGCTATAAGCTTAAGGCATTGTCGACGCGTTACCTATCGGCCAGAGTGAAAAGGATGGGCCTATTACGGTATAGTAGTTATCACTTGTAATAATATAATTTTGCATGTAAAGTCTAATGTGCTTCGCATCAATTCGATCCGAATTGATTTCAGTATCAGTATCTATAGGTATATTTGATCCAAGCTGACCCGGCAGATGTTGTTCTGCAACATATAAACTTTTATTCCCTATTTCACCCCCTTGGAGGTTGAATTTTGAAAAATACTTCCTTAGTGGATGCCTACGTCATAAGAGGAATACGTGTGCGAAATTTTAAGTTTTTAGTCCTAAGGGTTTGGCCTGTGCGTTGATACGTGAGTCAATCACTTTTGTCTTATATACTATCTGTATATACAGATCAGTTCATTTATAGACAGAATCACATTTTTAAATTTTATTCATGTTTTCATTGCATTCAGACATAATATCGTATTGTAGCCTGTTCGAAGCATCGCACTTTGCGTAAATCGCTTTGAAAAAAGTAACGTGTAAAGGAAACATTAGTAATATGGCATGAAGTGTAACTGTAGACTGCTTAACAGGCATAACAATGGGCTATCGGTTCCCCGAAGTCACGAGTCCAGCGAAAAGCTGCCGACACGTCTCTTCGCGGCTCAAGTTAAATTTAGCGTTAGTGATCCCATCTACATGCCGTGCTATGGACCTATGTGAATGTATGAATAACACGACCTTTTGTGATAAAAGTAAGAGTACATGAAATGATGCGTGCAAGTTATACGATACTTAGATGCTTAAGACATGTTACTGTTGTAACAGGATTAACGAAAGCCTAGCTGTGATAACAAACAAATGTGTATACTTGTAGGAAGGCACATTTTCTGTCCTCTAAGCGTAAGTGTACCTAATTTCTTCACCCTAACAATATGTATACGTATTGTACGAAACGGGCTATTATTGTTCCTATAGGCCTGTTGAAGTCTTATTTTAATAATGTTTGCGTCTACCTCTGTATTTATCGTCAAATACTACTATATTCAGTGTTTAAAACTATGCGAATATTAGTAATTTTTCGGAAGAATCATCAACGTAATGAAGCTATCAACATTTTAATTAATTTTTAGGACCTGGCCGGTGCGTAGCAACTTGCTTACGAAATTCGAGCACGACACGTGTACCCATTAAAATATTGCTCACCGTTTAATACCAAGAAACATTGCAATTACTGTATAATCAATATTCATTAAGTTGCTCGTGATCATGACTCGAAAACGGTTATTTTGACGATTAATACCCGCTACCGTTATGTTTGACTACAATGGCACGTTTTTCATAGCTGAAAGAAAGCTTGAACACTCAAAGTTGAATGAAATACAACGCTCTGGCCGGTTATTAGTAAAAAAATGTGATGATGTTGAAGCATTTGTAATTGTTTTATGCGTTATGCGAGTGATATCGGTACTGCTTTACATTTTATGATGGAGCGGTATGTTCCTGTGTGCGGCGTGCCTTCACTCGTCAACCAGGAACATATTCTTACGTTGGATAAAAACGCAAGTTCAGTAGTCCGCGGGCGCTCGCCCGGGAAATCTTTCAATGACATTGCGTTGCGTTATGATTTCCTAGTGTCTTATGAATCCACTAGAACTGTCACTGCATCATTTCCTTAAAATTAAATTCCACGTTATGAATTCTTATTGGTGTTTAGTTTCTTTGTAACAAATATTTGCAAAAATTATAATTTTAATTCTATCCATAGCTAAGTTACTCAAAGTATTTCGCAAAACTTATAGTTAAAAATTATTTATTCAACAATTTCAGTTTTAATAATAAACAATAACTGAAAAAAAATATTACATTGTTTTCATCAAAAAAACTAAAACTGGTCATATTTGTAGGTACTTTATAGGAAAAATTATTTTACGACGCATAGACGTCATTAAATCGCGAGTCCATAATGTAAGCACAACTGAAACTTACAACCGTGTTTTCGATAGCATCACAGCAGGTAAAATAATACAAAAGCCATGTCATTGGCGAGCGAATGTCACTTCTATAACTCGATGAGCCCGTCCACAATATTCTTCTGAATGCAATATTACGTCATAAAAATGACGTATAGTCATGTAGGCATGTGGCATACATGATCGCATCGCTGTTATGCTTGCAGTAAAAAGTTGTAAGACACCTAGCGCCACAGCCATTGGCATCAGATAATGCTCTCACGCACTGCTCCATTCATCTCGACCATTTATCGGTGCGAAGCGGATGCTGTCTACGGCTTTTAAATAAAAATCTCGATCCGTGGAAAACTGGCGTACTTCAACATCGTTAAAATTCTAGTGTTTTATTGCCGTTCTATAAACGATGATGGTGAAATTATTGCTCTGTTATTTGGTCAAATGCCGACCGCTGACGATTCCCCGTTTGATTTTTATATCTTGTAATCTGTTAAGTGGTAACTGCGAGTTTCAGTTACCGTAATGAATGCTTATAATCAGTACGAAACTAAAAAATAAATAAACCTTAAAATAATAATAAAAAAATAATGCCGGTACATTAAAAGTTGTATTTTGCCGTTACAAATAGATTACAAAAATCAAATAAGGATAATAAAAAATCACGTGTTATACGTGTACCAATAGATAGGTACATAGACTATATAGGTTCAGTGACTTGCCTAGGCCGTCAGAACAAGGCAAGCCCAGTTGCGTCGTACAACCCAGGATCTCGGGATCTTTGGCCCAACAACACAGAACACTCCATTCCATATGTATAATATTAACCAACAAATAATATGAGTGTTAACAGCTGCAGAGTATCCATAGTGAAGCAATGATAGTAAGCTGGGCTTTTTGGCTTGTATGGCTGTACCGCCACTGATCGTCTACTAATTAATACTCATTAAGTAAAGAGTATATGTAATATATCAGATATTATATAACAACTCGAAGACTACATGTCTAGTTCATATGCCTTGCCATGAAGCTATGCCGACGTAGTCAATACTACATTACGATAATTACATTACGTATGTTATATTATTGTATTTTGTTCAAGCAATCAATGACCGCTCTGTTCCCATACTTCCTATCCTCTTTACTCTCTGAATACTATTTACTATCGAGAAATCTTCGTGTGGCAGCAAAAAGCTGATCTTCTAATCAGCTGCATCGTGTCGGAAGATAGTTTATCTATTAACAAGTTCCTCTAAGATAAAACCTCGAAACCAGATTATTATAATATAGCCATTAAAACGCGGTTTTATTGTGCCATCAATCTTGAACAAACTTCAACAAACTTCAAACTTCGGGTGGCGGATCTTTTCACGATTAAAAATTTTACATTGTTAAAATTATATGTAACAACGACTAAAATTAATAGGCTGAAAAAGGAATCAAGAAATTACTTTTTATAAATATCATATGCATTTTATGTAAATGTGGTGTAAAATACCGGAGATCGGAAACAACTTGACAATTAAAAATAACGTTTTTTATTGCATAAATATAACGAACCAGCTTCAGATCATTTGTAGAAAACACAGGTTTGTCCTAATTATTTTATACTACACTGTTCAAGTGTAGTTTGGTGGAAGGAACTCTTCTTACCAACAACACAAACAATAACTCAAAAAAAACAACGGAGCACTCCGGGAGTACCGACAGCAGTGAAAATTTGAACAATTACGTGTGTGTTTTTGAATCGTCAGGAAATACAATACAATACAATACAATATTCTTTATTGTGCACACAAAAAGTACATAAAATATTACAATTTTAGTATTATTAGACACAATAGGCGGTCTTATCGCTGTAATAGCGATTTCTACCAGACAACCTAAGGGTAGAGGACACAGACGTTCAAGAAATGCGTAGGTAGAGGTGCAAACAGTAAAAAGTTTACGAATTAATATTTAAAACAAAAGATAAAACAAACTATGTAGATAAGAAGGTACATAAATAAAATATATATATGTTAATTAAGATATATACAAATAAATACAATATATATATATAATATAGCATATACACACATATATATATATATATAATTATAATGTATTTTATGTCATCAAAGCAATCCACGAAAGCTAGTCAAAGGGTTAGATAGAAATCCTTAACTTTATTCTTAAAGGAGAGAAGGGACTCAGAACGTCGGATAGATAAGGGAAGAGTATTCCAAAGGTGAACGGAGTATACAGAAAAAGATTTTTTATAGAAGGAAGTTGAGCTAAAAGGAGTGCTAAGGAAAAGATTATAGGAGGAACGAAGATGAAGGTCATGCTCATGTGTATCACACCTGTATTTAAACCGCTCTTTTAAGTACGGCGGTGATGTAGGATTGAATAGGATGCAGTAGAGAGTAGAAAGTATATGAGCATTCCGGCGAAGGCGGATAGGGAGCCACTTGAGCATTGAGCGGAAGTCTGAAACATGGTCATATTTGCGCAATCCAAATACAAACCTTATACAAATATTTTGTAATCGCTCAAGTTTATTTAATTGCTCCTCTGTCAGGTCAAGATAGCAAGTATCAGCGTAGTCAAGGATGGGCCAAAGAAGAGACTGAACGAGATGTATCTTTGTGGATATGGGAAGAAAATATTGTAGTCTGCGAAGTGAACCGAGTGCTGCGAATATTTTCCTACTAACGTCATTTATTTGCGGAGTCCATGAAAGACATCGATCCATGACAACACCTAAGTTCCTAACCGTGCTGCTGTAAGGAATAATGACTCCGTCAAAGAGTATCGGCGGCAACAGAGAAAAATCAATGCGAGCACTTAACCTGCGACTACCTATTATAATAACCTGCGTTTTCAAAGGATTCACAGTAAGTCCATAGGCTTTGCTCCAGTTTAAAATAGAAGTCAGGGTGTCATTAATTTTCGCAATTGCATTAGGCAGATCATGTAAGTGCGACTGTGTATAAACTTGAAGGTCGTCTGCATACAAGTGGTAGGGCGAAGAAATAAAGGAACTAATCGAATTGATGAATATTGCAAAGAGAAGCGGCGACAAGACTCCACCTTGCGGTACACCGGCATCTGTATTAGCCCAAGAGGAAAAAGTCTCCTTAAGTCGAATACGTTGCCGGCGCCCATACAGGTAGCTGCGAAACCACTCTATTGCAGTCGGAGATACGTTAATAGTGCGCAATATAGCTAAAAGGATGTCAAAATCGACAGTATTAAAAGCGTTACTGAAATCCAGCAGCGCCAACACTGTGACTTGCTGCCTGTCCATACCCATTCGGATATCATCAGTAATCTTGAGTAGTGCAGTAGCCGTACTATGACCGGGACGGAAGCCAGACTGGAAAGGATTAAGAAGGTTGTTACGGGAAAGATAGGAATTAAATTGCTGGTGAACAAGACGTTCTAGGACTTTAGATAGGAAAGGTAGTATAGATATGGGACGAAAATCAGAAAAGGTTAAGGGATTTGATTTTTTTGGAAGTGGAACGACTTGTGCATCTTTCCAAGCGCTAGGAAAGGAGCCAGTTAAAATGGAATGGTTTAAAATGTGTGTGATTACAGGAGTGACCTGATCAATAATCGGGATGATCATTTTACGGCTAACACAATCCCCGCCGACTGCATCCGAATGAATAGACAGTATACACTTCTTAACGCCACAATCCGCAAATAGAGTAAAGACGAAACTGGGAATTGCAGGTATGGGTAAACTAGATAAAAGATTTATGGTGTCGGTTTTAGCCTTGTTATCAATACGAGGCTTAGAAGTGAAATGTTGATTGAGACTATTAATGTCTAAACTATTTGTTGCGATTTCCTGGTCCTGTTTCCCAATTCCCAGAGATCTAAGAAACTTCCAGACTTTAGCTGGATCTTGATCTTGTACTGATCTATGGATGTGGCGTCGTCGCAAATCCCTACACAACTTGTTGCAGCGATTTCTAATAAGTTTATATTTTTCAAAATTACATTCCGTAGGATCAGCTTTGTATTTCGCTTTTGCTTTATTCTTCTCTTATTTCTTTCTTTCTTCTTCTTTTCTTCTTTTCTTTATTTTATTGTACGGGAAATCTTTTAAATGAATTGTTTTTTTTATTAATTACATTTTTAGTGAATGGCTGCCAACGCCTCGTAAAAGTATTATAAACTACAATCTTGAAATTAATAAGAGTTAAATTAAGTAACAATAATTCGGCACTTCTCTCAGAAATGGCGCCTCAGGTAGGTGTCGTTTACAACGATGACGGTGTCACTGATTAGTTTTATCCCATCTCAAGAATGCCTCAACGTGCCTAAAGAAGTCTTCACTTCAAAAACAGCCCTCCCCTACTGAAATTTAAAAGTATACGTCTTGTATTGTCCAAAGATTGATCGTTTCTTGTTATAAACATGTTCTCCCTAATTAATTAGCGGATCAAAGATATTAAATATTTTGACAACACTCAGATTATGATATCAATGAGGTGGATCTTCTAATCTTATCTTTGTTAAGCCGCTATCTTAAGGTCGTTCGATCCTTGGGTATTTTTAGACAATCCCTTTTGTTCGTTTTATCAATAAAATTTTGAGGAAAGTAAGATTCATAAATGTAAGACTATAAATATTTTAATTATATACCTCCAACTTAATTATGGCTTAAGGTTTGTATACCATTCGCCAAATTTTGAACAACGAAGTCAAACATTTGTGATTAGCAAACAATAAATAAACTTTGATTGTAGTAAACAAGCAATAAACAAACAGTTCACAAGTAGATATGTCGTGTCAAATACACAAGCGTAATTGTTTACCAGTTTAAGTAAGTTGGCCACTGGCTGTTCTAAGTTATCAAAAACTGTGATCAAAATCTTTGATCAGTCTCTAGCATAGTTATCTAACGAAACTTTCAATTATTGAGAACCATGTTCGTCAAGCGACACATCCCCCAATATTTATCTTTATAACGGAAAAAAGAGTAACGACTGGAAAAGAGAGTAAAAATTTTAATATAGAATGTCAATACAATAATAACTATTTGTTTTCTTAGAAGGGGTAACACACCATCGTGTAACATTAAACTCTTTTTCCGGGGCCGTGGTCTGGCGGGTCGAAAGTCAGGTCTGTGTTGACATCCGTACAAATATTCCTTGTTTAGTTACCAACGATTATACTTGCTACTGGAATTTCATAAGCTTTGTTGGAAAATTAAACTTTATTCATTGTTCGTATTTTGAAACCGATAATATAGGTAGTTACCTATCAGAAAAAATGCTTACCAATAACTATTTAACTTCTACTACACACATTGTGTTTATTTATTATTATTTTTGACATCGTGAAAACTTTCACAGTATGAATTTGGTTCTAAAACTGTCAAGTTTTAGCTAAACTGTAAAGCTTCTTATAACATTGTACGTTTATCTGTGTATTTTTCTGTGATCTTATTATCAAGAAATTTCCATTTACTATCACACACAAACAGACACAGGCTGAGACTGACAAGCGCAAATTTATCAGTTTACAAAGAAACTACTTGAAGTCTTTATCGTAAATACGATATAAAGATTCCTTTAAGAATACCGAGAATCTACTGCGTTTGCTCCGTGATGTGTAATTGACGTTCATAGAGTTCCTACGTGAATACAATAATGGCTATTTAAGTAAATTTAAGCAAACCGAATGAAGCACTATTGGTACCGCGTCTATCAATTGCAGGTTCGTGTATGCATTTGCACGGTCGTTGAAAAATGCTAAAAGGAGCACTAGGTTATATTTTTATCCCTTACGTGGGGCTATTTGCGTAATTTAAACAATCACACTACCTTCCACATTGAATGGCGGTGTGGAGACGTCACATTCCTTGGCCGTCGCTACGCGACTAAAAACCTTTTACAAAAACACAAAAGTCATTGCGCAAGCTTATAATAAGGTCCATTCACACTCACCCCGGTCAATATTTTTTCAATGTCAGGCCGGGACAGCCATGCAATTTTGTACAAAAACGGCAAAATCAATAATAGCTCCGTGCACGTGTTGCTTGGATTATAGATTATGTGCCCAAAGATTTTCTCAGCGCTCGAGCCAAGGACGAGTCAGGTATGGCTAGAACAGAGTTGCTTAGAATAGCCAGTGTTTAATCACTCCGCGAGACGGTTGTTTAATATTCAACGGTTATTGGATCAATTAAATGATACGACTTTCGATCTGAAATCCTATCAATTTTAATGATTGGTAAATAATCTCTGTCCGTCGGTTTATCATTGTAAAATGTTTTATGCTTGCTGATTCGCTAGGATTTATCACGCAAAATATATCAACTGTCTTCCTTCGTTTCAATTTCATTCGTTTAAAAGTCATTTTCACTTACTTTTTGATCTACTGCGCTGGTTATATGATATGTTATTATTATTATTTTTTATAGCCTGAAGGGCTGACGGAAAAGCAGACGGGCCACCTGATGATAAGTGGTCACCGTCGCCTATGGACATGAGCAATACCAGAGGAATCGCCAATGCATCGTCGACCCTTAAATTCAATAACAACATTTTATGTCTCATCTACTCTATACATTCCTGTTCCATTATTTTTTATTCTTTCTTAAGCTTCAGAAATAAATTCTATACAATTATAACGGCCAAAATTGTAACTGTCCCTTATCAAAACTCTGAGGTTGTATCAGTAAAGGAAACTACAAAAGCAGGTAATTTTATAGGAAGACTTGGGTGTCTTTATTGGGGCATAAAAACTATATTCACAGTTAATTTTCCAGATATAGAGCAGAGATAAATCTGTTTTTTATTAATACGGCGAAATAATAGCAATAAAATATAATGATGCTTTCAACGGTCTCTTTTATAATAATTTATTGTTTTATAAACAATATACATTATGGTTAGAAAGTGTGACTCGCTATATTCTTCGGCCAAAATTATAGTTCAAACTATAAATGCCCAAAAACACAGGATATTTCTTTTGGTTAAAAATTTTGTAGTTTAGTTACGAAGTTTAAAAAAGTTATCATCATCTTTCTCATTATGCACAGGAACATGGTATTTCACTTAAATCAATATTTTGTGGGAGGAAACTGTTTTTCTAAATATTCATCGCCACTTTCCTCGCGGAAGCTTCCACTTATTTCGAAAAAAAGCTTTGCTGAATATATTATACAGACGAATTTAGTCTTTAAATGTATTAACTTAAAGAATCAGATGTACGGTAATTGTTCAAGTAATTAGCGTTCATCTCGTTATTTATATTTAGTCCTTACTTGATCGTAACGATTAAAAATCGATATTACAAATAAAAATAATTATTGTGTGCAATTTTAATTGTTCCACTTCTGGGTCTCAGTATAATAGAGGTTAAACTCATAGTTCACAGGTCAATTCCCTTTTGTGTTTGAAATATATACCTACCTACGATAAAATTTATGATTTTTAATTACAAAATTTTATATCAGTGACTATTGATAGTTATTATAACGATGCATTGCAAGAACGAGCATTCTAGGTCTTCAGTCCTGAATAGCATAATTATTTGAGCTCGAGCGTAACTCCACTCGGCATTACAAAGGTATTTAATACGGATGTCAATAATGTTTTTTAACAAAAAAATTAAATGTCACAAGTGCACGAATTCACTGAAAGAGTGCCGATGGTTGAACAAACAAGGTACGTGAACAATTAACGATAGTACAGACAATTAATGTTGGTTACAGTTAAGTTAATTACGGGAAATATCATAAGCATCTCGGCCCAAGGATACAGTTTTAAACCACAGGGTATTCGCAATGACTCTGCTGAGTGACGATTTCCTGTCACAGATATTTTTTGTCCCCCTAATTACCTACTCATAGTAAATTTGAATTGCTGGATTCATAAAATAAGGTTTTTGTATTAATTCATACACAAATTATTATTTTTGAAGGGAAAAATAATTGTTGTTTAAATGTTTGGTTTTGGAAACACTCCAATATTTTTGAACCTATCCAACCATCATATCCAACGATTCACCACATAGTAGACGTGAAAAACAAATTAAAGGCGACCGAGCTCTGCTCGGATGAAATTGGAGAAAACAAATCTATCAATGAGACCAGTTAGATCATTTTACTATGTAACAAGTGTACGCCGATATTTTCATCCAGTTGCATGATTCAAGGTCATAGTATCATTCATCATCATAGTAAAATGTGTTCAGTCCACGCTGAGTTAGGTTTACAATCATGTAGTTAGATAATTTTTTCGCCCATAAACCCATGTATTGCAATCCGTTTTTGAGAATGTAGATACAATTATAACTTATGCAAATATTGTTCACAATAGACACTTTTAGGATTTGATCTTTGTAGGCATGATTAATATTAATACCATGCTAAATTACAGTTTTGAAAACAAATGAAAAACTGAATGTACAAACATTTAACCATCGTGGCATCGGTTGGCAAGAATGGTTCCTAAGATATTAACTTGGGATACACTTATACATTAAATGATAAATTACTTACTGTTATTAACCAAATGATCTGAACAAAGATAATAATTAAGTTTCAGTACTCGTTGTTGATTCCGAAATCATTTTCTATTTTAATTAAATTGCAAGTACTGGCAATGTTGCAAAACATCTAAAAATTAAAAAATAAATGTTTCATTTATTTCCAATTTCAAATGATTTAAAGAGAGTATTGTAATGACATTATGAGTGGCTTCACGTGGGTTATTCAAAATAATTTGACAAAAATGCCACAAATAAACCAAGTGTGGTTCGCGTGTGTCGCACCAATGTCGGCGATGCTGCGCGAGCGCATTTCTGAATAACAATAATCGTGAATGAATTGTAATGGCGACTGGTTTAATTGATTCGGCTACCCGCCGGACCTGTACTCATTATAGGGCTGGGAGCAAATTAAGATATCGATATCGAGGCTTTTTCAACAGTTTTAAACATCGATTCCCTAATCGTAAGCTTGACTGCAAGTAACATTACTCAAACATTGATAACCTAGACATTTATTGTTAAGCGCGTAATTATAACAGTAATTACGCATAAATTTTCTTCAATGGGCATCGGATCCACTTTTAAGAAAATAATAATGTAATTTTGCTGGTAACGAGTTGGGAGTTCTTACATTTAGATCTTTTGCTTGATTTTCAGGAATACCTTTATGTATGTTATGCAGAATTAAAACAATGACAGAAAATATTTTAGTAATTACAATATATCGTGTATTTTAGTGCTGATATTATTAATATAATAGTATCATTTTATGCTAAAATAAAATGTTCACTATATTTTTTTTACTAATATTATGATTCATTTGATTTGTAGGGCCACACAATATATCACAGAATAAGACTTGCGTAAAAAACGGACAATAATGATGTCAGTAGTTTTGTCGATCATAACCCGAACAACATCTATTGCACGTATTACACCTTACCTTGCTAGTCAAAGAAGGCTAGGTCTATTGAATGCCTCGAAACAATATAGGTAAAAATGATAATCATGCCAAGTAAGATTTATTTTTTCTCTTTTTGGCAAGCTTTCCTCTAACTGTAATCTAAGGTAAAATATTTTTACACATTTAGGGCTATTCATTTTTCTTTTGACAATAACCCACTGACAATTAGCCCTGATGTTGTGAATGCCTATGGATAATAATGTGGACCAAACCATATTTTTATTTATTGCATAAAAAGCTTTTAAGTAACATATAACATATTCCCACACCAATTATTCTAATTCATTTCATCCGACTTAAAACTACACATAGGTACCTACTCATAGCAATTGACAATTCTCAATAGTTTATTCGTCATTCATTGAGGCCAGCGAAATAAATTGCAACTTCGTCACACAGTTCAGGAAAGTTCAACTCTATTGACATTAGCACTCCATCCTTGACACCCAATCGGAAGTGGAATCAATTGAAGACGCAATTCTCTGCATAATAGTTTAACTTGCTTTATCCGAGACAATTGCATCATCGTGATGTGGCGAGTCATCGGCCGGCCACTTACTGAACGGATGTTGTTAACCGTGTCTTGATTAGTTGAGACGAAGTTAAACGGCAGCCCGGGCAAGTTCAAACAATTAACTGTATAGAAGTGTCCGACTCTAATGAATGATACAGACTTGCTCCATTTCATTATACAAACACCGTGACAAGACGCGGCTTACAAATTGAGATTAATTCCAGACGCTAGGTACTGTTGCTTCGTTTAACTTTTTAAATGTCGGAACCATTGCTCCAGTGTTTAATATTTTGATCCTTAAGCGTGTTGATTGATAGTATAAATTGCAATGTTTTGTTAACAGTAAGTAATAATTTAGAGATGCTAGTAATAGAGGTCTATAATAGCGTGTTTAAAAAGCAATGTTGTATCTTTAGCTTTATAATGTCCTGCAGCTATTTATATCTGAAGAGGTCTCGAGAGCCCTCAGTTTTGTCACCGTTTCAGGAAATTATTTTCTTTGTCACAGTCACGTATTGTTAGTGCAGAAGTATAAAGGACTTGTTTACAATGTAGCTCAGTAAAACGTGATTGGGTCGTTGGTTTTGGAAGTGCATTAAACATTGCACAAGATATTATCTCATTCTCATCTCATTTTGCCCGCGGGATGGTTCTTTGTACACAAGAATTCCGACGTTTTAGTCTTTAAAGATATTTTATAAAATTAATGCTTTAGTGTTTACTTGTTTTTATACTGCATCGAGATGGTGACAATGTTTTATTACTTGTAACAGTTTTCTATTAGGAAAATCTCGTATGTAAGATGGGCGATGAAGAAATTACTCATTGATAAAAAAAAAATATAACGCTTCACACTCATAGCCCCACACTAGGATTCCCTGTGTTGATAGACAACACACAAAGACAAGGACATTTACATCCAGACCGAGAACAGAAATTCAAACTCATTATTGAAATTTCCGCCTCGTTGGGAATCGAATCTAGGATCCTTGGTGCGGGGATTCTGCATGGATAATAATACATTTGTAATTTAACTTTATGTCAAATATGTCAGTTATTGCATTGGCTATATAAAAGGTAACATGGGGTTTAAAAAAAGTTTAAATCAGTTCCCTTTAACGACTGCATTTGCACTTTATTGGTATGTCATTATGTTTACAAATGGCTGCCGCTTGCCACAGTTATCCTCGCTTTTTTGTGTGTCCTTCATTCTACAATAATTACAATTGCTGTTGTTGATCAGCTCCCTCGACAACAAACGTTCATAGTTAACATTATGAATTACAATTCAAGTACATATTCATTCAATTTGTTGTTGGATCACACGCGTCGAATAAGCTTGTCACTATCGTGAAATGGGCGCTTAATCGATATTATTCGATATTGATTGCGTCCTGGAACGGTATTACTCGCCCACGCTTGATCAATATTTATTTAAGATAGGGACACACGAGCGCGCGAGGAAGTATTACTTAGAAATAAATTTGTATTGATAACACGCCTTTACATTTGATTACTCGTTACGTAAATAATGTTACTTTTACACTTTATGGTGTATGAGACTTCGATCAGTTTCTTGAAAGATTCAAGTGTCCTGTTTATAAAGTTTCACCACAGTAAGTACCAGCATATCTAATATTTGATGTCTTCTCTTATATATTTTTAAATAGGTATAATATTGATGCTTCATTTCTAAACAGTGTATTAGTAGCAAAAATATTTTTTGTGTAAAATAAGTTGCTGTCAAAATGTTATGACTAGTGCTTAGAAAAATTCTGTGTTATTTTTAAAAATTATTTTAAAACACTCACCAATTTGTTTGTTTTCTCGTACTTATACAAGCACGTAATATAAAATTCTATACATTGTTTTAGGACCTTCGTATTTAAAAAAATCTGCATTTATGCTTTATCTGGGTATGCTATACTTTTAATGTAATATAAAAAAATAATTTAAAGAATATAACCAATACATTATTCACTTAAAAAAGATCCTTTATTGAAATTATTGGAAACACGTATATCTGTACTGAGAATTTATTCGTTATTTAATACGTCTACAATCACGGTCATAATTCATCAGTCAATAAATAACATATTTATACCTCAGAATTCATTGTTTTACAATGGAAGATGCAATTGGAAATACTTGAAGATCACCAAGATATCTTTAAAATCCCTCATGCATCATAGATAAGTAATTTAAACCCTCAACTATCCTTATTTGAAATTGTAAAATACTACATGGGCCATTCATCTCATGTCGAGGGTATCTTTCCATTTGGACAGAAGGTGGTGTCCTTGTAATATGAAATAGTGGAGTCGGGTCTTCTGTCGTCTTTTTAAATGAATATGAAATTGGGAATTGTCTCCGCGCGAACAGAAACCTGTAGCTATCACTTACATCTATCACATTGTTTACAACCTGTGAAAAAGTCGCATTTTAAAACAGCCAAGAGAGTGTCTGATCGCTGCTGAAGGGTTCTGCAATCGGGATGAGTTGCGGGATTCATTTATAAATCACTGTACAAACAAATATAAATATAGCTACAAACAACAACAACAAACATCTAACTATTTATTAAAGGCTAAAGTGCAACTGTGTTCGCTGTTTATTTAAACCAAAGTTCAACTGGCAGAGAATGCTTACAGCATTAAGTCCTTTTGTTTCACTTAGCAAAGGATAAATAAATAGGAAAATAAATATTAAAGGTTTTTTCAATTGGCTTATGTAATGGCTGCTCTACACTTTGGCCAACATTTTGGCGAATGTTGTAGTCAATACCTATTGGCCATCTTTTTTTTTTTTTTTTCGAAAGGATAGTTGCTGTTGGCCCTAGTGGCCTTTACAGCTTCACGCGGACAGGAGGGCGAGCCTGGTGAGGCTCAGCCGAGAAGACATATTTACGAGGTGGGAGTTATCCTCCACACCTCGAGCAGTAGGGGCATGCGACGTCCTAAGGTCACCCCCTGTGGGGTTCGGACCTCGGCTTAAGACGTCGCCTGTTGGAGGACATCGGGACAGGATGGCCGCTCACGCGGGAGGCCATCATGTAGAGCAGGTGTTTGTGCTTATCCTGGATTGTATTGGAATGATGGCTCACAAGTTGGCACGAATTGAGTGTGGTTTCGGTTTTAAACAAAAGATCAAAGGGTTGTAGCAATATTATGGCCATCGCGTCCACACGTTCTCGTGTGGAGTCATTGGAGTCATGCGTTTAGTTTGCTACCAACACCCAGAGTGATCGCACGCACCGGTTTTAAATTGTATATTCAAGCGTTATTTATATTCAAGTGTCCACAAAATATCAATAACAATAACCAATGAAGAAATTTTTCGCTTCATAGAGCTCTACCAAGCCGAAAATTGTTTATAACCTAACAAATAAAAATCACAAAAATAAAAACATTGTAAATAAGTAATCTAGTAATAATGTCCATAGAGGCTCGTAAGTAAAAATGAATAAATGTGTGCCTCGTATTTATTATGCCATAAATTCTTGGCTAGTATATTCGCCACTACATTCGCCACAATGTTGGCCACCGTGTAGAGCTGGCTTAACCCTAAATAAATAAAGAACCCTTATTATAATCCAACCAAGTATAAATAAATGGCTACATGGTAAAATTAAAGGATATAAGTAAAGTCGACTTTCAGGTTTAAAGTCCGTAAAATTGCGAAATAATGAAACTGAACACGTAACGATACTAATCAGTTAAGTCTGTTAAAAATATCACCTCGCTCAAGTTTAGTAATTGCTTTGCGAGAGGTTGTTGTAACGTTCGGATAATTATTGGTCGTTAATTGTTTTAGTGCATCGCATTTGTCACTTACGTCGGTCCAGGATATAATATATTCCTGTATATTTTCAGTTACGTTAACAAGACTGCACAGATGAAACTACATAATACAAAAGGTTTCCTGAAGAGTGTCGGGTAGCTACGACAAATTCCTCAAAAACAATTACGACAAATATAACGTATAATAAAATGCGAATTATTATTTTGATAACGCAATTATTGATTAACGAATGGATTATTATGAATTATCTTGGCCTGTTCAGTAATGAGAATTAATCCGTGCCCTGTATTGGGCTATTAATGGGTAAACACTGATGCATTAATTTTATTATAAATTCCCAACCAATTAGATGACGATCATACATAAAAAAAAAACCTGTTTTGTTTCATTTTTAAACCAATAATAGCAAGTTGGCTCGATATTATCCAGGAACATATTTTTAATATACGGTAGAAAATACGATCTTAACGACCACCGACAAAAGGTGTCAAAGTTGCAAGTCATTACATCCTTACAACTGGTACACTTGTCACGCGACAAAAGCTATTCATTCACAATTTATATCACATTAAGGAAGAATCAACAGTAATGCTGCTACAGTAATTTCATCGCTACATTGTTCGTGATAGTGGTTACTTTACAATGCAGCTTTGTATCAAATGTGCCAAAAGTAAAATTAAAACCGATTTGCGCCAAACATAACGCCTTCGAGTACTCTGCTTTTGTACACCAAAACAATAATAGAGCGTAAATGGTCAACTTGCGCCACAATGGTGAAGAAAGATAAAAGAAGAATTACACGGAAATTTCTGGGCGTGATATATTGTCAATGGTCCTTCAGTTGATAACAATTTGCACTTTGAGTGTGTCACCTATTGTATTTGGCCATTATAAATAAACACCACAATGGCGCTACCAGATGTTAGAATTGATGGACACGCGTTAAGGTAAAAGCCTCAATGGACGCTGATATTTCACCAAATAGACAACTTTTGGTGCCTTTCAAGACCTGTAATTTGTCCCTGTCAATAGGAAGTCATTTATAATTAGTTGTTAATTAGTAGTTTATAAGACAATGTAGTAGTATTAAAAAAATTGACTTCGGTAAAAATACTTAAAAGTATAAAATGCAATGAGTAGGTGTTGAACTGATGAAAGTAGTTGCAAAGCATAAAAATAATATCTTCTTGGAGTAATTGTGGAAGGATTCCGTAACAAATTACTTCCGTTGTTCTCAATAAAAAAATCTCCTAATTAATATTCAGAGGAAGTAACACTACAATAATTGTAAAAACTCCAACGAATTATAAAATAAAATTTACAGCTCTTAACGACCTGCTTCGACAATACAAAATTGCTACCAAAAACCTTTACATTATTTTAGTAAAATCTGTATTGAGTAGATAACTTGAGATTCTACGGAATTGATTATTTGATTTCTTCTATTCTTATCAAAAACATCCATTTAAACTAGTTTATCTACCAGTAGTTCCGAATCATTCAATAACTTTATTCCATATTAAAACATGCGTATAATGTTTTCTAATCTAGTAGGCGCGGTCTATTGAAATCATAGCTTCATTCGAAGCGCTGCTTAATAAAAAGAGTAAAGGGTCCGAAGTCAATAATAACGCATACATTTACTATGAAAATGAAGTTGCTTCTTCATTAACTTCGGCCAATCATCGGAGGCTCTAGTGGCTTGTTGTTATTAATTTATAGAAAGTCATCGCGGCTCCATTAGGAGAGATAACCATATTGATCGGCGGCCTGATATTTAGAACTGGGGACTGTAACCTTGTGTGTGACTGTCTAATGATCACGTGCTTCTTGTTAGCGGCCATCAGACGCCATTATAAAGATTGATTTTATGTTACGGCCGCGGTCCCTTTTTAAATTTATAGCTTTCACAGGTTCTTATAGTGCAATTATGACCGCAATTGACTGCCTTTCCGTTGCACTAGGTTTATCTAGTTAGCGGCGGGAAAAATGTGGCGGCGTTTCTTAAAAAGTCATCTCACGTGTTACAGGGCTGTCAGATAAAAAAAAATCATAAAATATAATAAAAAATATACATTACTTATTTATTTTACTTATATTAAATAATTTCAATACCATTCAGGCACGTTGCCAAAATATCATGCTATCACGTTTTACTTATTGAATTTTACGTGAAACTGTGCACTTCTAATGATGAATTTCTTTATTCACCAGGTGATGTTGTATTTTTTCGGGTCTCATTTGAAATATTGGCAGAATTCAGACGAAATTATCTAGATATGACAACCCTAATATACTTTTATAAGTCTTACTTCGATAATATAAATATATATACAAACTATAAACACGCAAGCGACAGAAAAGCTTAGGTACTAAATCGGAAGTTACTCATTAATGTCATTCGGTATCCTTACTCCTATTTGACTTATTTTATCTTTCAAATCTCTTTTATCTGAAGGAAAATCTCACGAATTAATTATTTTACACCTCATTAATATCGCTGTGATTCATTAACAATAGAAATGCAAATTCGAACGATATTTCTGGACGAGCATTCTGATTCCTAACGTTTTACCCAATTAACATCGAGTAACGCAATGTTTCATCAATTTAGTGGGCTTCTACAAAATAAATTGTGGTCAAGTGTTAGATCACATTTTCGATCGTATATTTTAGCCGTAGTTCCGTCGGAATAAGTTTTTATCTGGTAAGTAATCTTGTCATGAAGATTTAAATGTTGAACGAATAAAGTATTGCATCGTATCTTTTTGACCGGGAAGTTTGGATATCTTACTATACGTACCAACTAATATAAGTTAAGAGTTACATTATTCATGAACTTTTGACTTATATTAGTTGTCATGATCATGCCTCTATTAGGTATTTCATTATTACTTTTGCATATCTTCAATTGATTGCGTTTACTTTTTTAACTTCAGGATATGCCAAAAATATTAATATCATATCTATTATTATTACGATACTTACTGGGTCTGGTGATTATACTCGTAACTTATAACAAGACCTTATGCAGATATAATAAAGTCCAAGCTATCGACATTCCCGTATTCACAGTGACTTGTAAAGTTTAGGAATAATTCCTCATAAAAAAACTGAATATTCAAACTTGTCACCAGTAATTATCTAGAATATATTTCTAGAAGTATGAATGTTCGTCAGAGGTCTGCATGCTCAATAAATACTGGTGTAGGACAAGTTTAGTTTATTTTAAAATGAAAGTTACCCTTTGAAGGTGGCAACACTGGCAACATACCTTTAGTTACTCAAACTGCTTTTATTATAGATTTAATTTTGCATGTCGATAAGTGATTACTTATAGTTCGAATAAAACTTAACGAGACTATTAACAAATCAATGACGAGGTTCCAATTAAGTAGCTCTGGTTATTATGCTCGGCAGTTTGTAAGCTGATATGATTATCACAAAATGAAATCTTGAAAGTGGCACCTCCGTTATATATCTTAGATACCTTTGTATAAAACAGGTAAGGTGCTTGCCCTAGTAATGGACATCACGCCAATGTTCTGCTTATCGTAACCCTAAAAAAGTTTTAATGCGTAATTCTTTGTACAATTATGTTTTTCCCCTAACGTGTGACTTATTTCTTAGACTGAATTCAAAGAACTCAAAATAATTTCATAGGTACATACTTACATAATATTTTTTGTTAACTTATTATTCTTATCGTATATTTGGATTATGGCTGTAGGTTTAATCAGAGAGAGATCAAGCTGATACAGTAAAGATTTTAAGTTCATACAAAAATACTTAATCAAAAACAGCATTGTAGGGTTATCTTGTTTTGGAATTTGAAACTGACCGTTATTGGTAAAACCACCTGATATTCTTATGTTAATAATAATACATAACTACATACATTTTCTGCAACACTTTTGTCTAGAAAATAGTCTAATAATTCACGCGTAATAAACAGTCACTTTAGTCAAAACTTTGCAATGTAGTTGGTAATTTATCGATATAATCATTTTGCTATCGCAGTTATTTAATAGCAAAATGTTAAAAATATTCAATAAATTAAATTCAATCCCCGTGAATCAAGGTTGACTACGATGCCATACTAAACCCTATAAAAACAAAACAATAGATCCAAGCAGATGTTTAAACCTTGTTTGTCGGATAAAACAATGGTTAATTATATATTTCACGTTAGCTCTTAATGGGCGAAATTACTGTAATCGTAAACTTCTTATTTCTCTGTTCTATTTCTCCGTTATGTTCGTATTTGTACTACATAAACCCTAATTGCTTCAGCTTTACTCAACTTTATGCTCGTGGTCGGATCAGTGTAAATGTTAATTGCTATCTCTCTCGTTTTTTTAAATTCAACAGTGGACGTCATTAAAATCATTATTTTCATTGGGTTGGTGTTATTAAAATCGAAGAGTGGAAATGTTAGTATTGTTTCATTTCGTACGCATTTATTTTATGTATGTATAACATAAAAATATGAATTTAATTTTTATAGTAACAATGAACTGCTATGATTGTTTTTTGGACGGACAGTTGCTGTTGGCCCTATAGGTCTTTACATCTTGACAGCTTTACTATGATGATACGATAATTATTTTGTATACATTAATATTTAATTTAGTATTACAACAAAGTAATTGATTTATCAGTTTTGAGGATAGAGGGCTGACTGTATTATATATTTTAGAAATAAGATATTATTTCCAATTTAATGCCAATACCTACTGGCAATAATACAATTGCTGAAGGTTGTGGGAAATAACATTAATACTATCAAGAACAATCAAAGCCTCAGGCACTCGTTAGAAATATAATTTCATGTATTTAAACCCGGAGCAACTCTACATATTACAATGTTATATAATGCTACGTTGCGGTAGTTACTTGACATCATTTTAACTCTCTGTTTTAATGGCCTTTGATAGTCCTAATAGCCAAATTGGCGCTATAAAGCCCAGAGGGTATAGCCCTCAAATTATTCAGTAGGCTACTCAATTTACATAAACATTATATAGATAATAAAATGTGGCTGTATGGTTGTTAAAACACAACACAACTGTTTTGAAGTTTATGTCTTACCTTATCTGTATTAAAAATGTTTATAATTGAATTCTAAACTTTATTGCATACATGAATGAGACATAGTAAGCCGATTCAACGTAAAATACTCGTTAAAAATGTTGCTACTCAGACGAAGCCATGGGCTTTAGTTGGTCTTATATATTAATTGAATTACCTTAATAGCTGCCTAATGGCCGATATCAAAAACTTCCGCCACTAAACGGTTTCTACGCATGAAAATTATCCGATGAGCTTTAATGCACTACATCATATAAATATATAATTAAATTTGAAACAAGAAATCAAATGCTTTATGGTTATCATAAATGTGATGTGAAAACAACATTAAAATTGAAAGTTTTGATTGATTAGATCTGACGACTTATATTACTCTCAATTACTACCTGATAATAATTATTTGGAGTAATAACTTTCTGATATTATATTTTAGACGTTCTGACACATTATAATATTATTCTTAAATGCGCATAATTTGTTTTTATGATAGAGTAACGAGTAAATTTTTACGCTCAGTCTTGGAGGTTGTGTTGTGTGTGCCTAGTAGCAAAATTTTGAACTTCAGTGGCTTTGTCCAGTCATTGCTCGGATTATTATAATAAGAGAGTAGCAACATTAGATCCTTTGGGCGGCACGGGAACTTGCGACTCACGTTCTTATTAATAGTCTGCTTATTGGTTAGGTTATAGCGATTAGTGAATAATAACTTAGGATAGTTAATTTATTTAACTCAAGGTACAGTGCTCTCTGAAATAATAGATCAATATCTTATTTGTAGAATCATAATATCAAGAATTACTAATAAGTTAATAGTTTAAAAACTAAATACATGATTTTATAGCGTTAATCTAGATTAGGTACCTAGGTAACCTACTTGTACAAAGAAAATTCTATGCTGTTAAGGAGTTCCCTGGTCTGGAACGCAACATATCAGATCAATTTAACTAAAGCAATATAAATTTCAACTCCTGAGGATAAGAGGAAGTAGGTCTTATTAAAGATCTGACCACAAAAACAGGGTAAGCTAAATAAAACCGTTTAATAAAATGACCCAATCTACTAAATAATTTCAAAAACTTCATCAGTAGAAACTCTTAAAAAATATAATAAATTTAATTTTTCGCGGTGATTAGTACAAGTTTTTGTAATAAAGTTTTGGATGTGTGGCGGCTCCTCAAAGGGATGCACCTGCACCCCCCGGTCGCTAAACAAATAAAACTCATATTAAAGACCATTCATTTTTAACATAAATATTATGAACGCCTAGGGTGACTATGAATCTTGACTTTAAAAAGACCTTTTAATACGTTGCTAATGCTTACAAGATTAAGAGCTATTATTATTATTATTAATTCAAGAGCTAGCGAAGCTGAAGTTTGAATCATGAATTTGAATTTCTGTTCTCGGTCTGGGTGTTGGTCTTTGTTTGTGTTTGATTGTTGTTTGTGTGTAATTTAACTCTAAGGCACTTGTTTCGGTAAAAAACAGTATTTTTTTATTGAAATAGCCGGCAAACGAGCCAACGATCCACCTGATGGTAAGTGGCTAATCGTCGCCCATGAACGTCAGCATTACTGATGCACTGCTGGCCAAGAAAGAAAGAAAGTCAATGTTAGTTTTAACCTATTGAACCAAATTGATATTTTTAAGTTTCTATCTTAAATGCATTATGAATTTGTTTAAGATACAAATAATACTTAGGTTATGGTAGTGATCTACTAAAGCTGGATTGGGCAGGAAAAAAGAATATCCTGCTTTTTTACAAAGAACTTGGTTACCTACCGAAAGCTCGCGTCAATTTTGACAATGTGCAACGTTAAACGATTTCACAGCGCTTGCGCGGATTCGCCCACAAATTAATCAACCCGCCCCTATTTCTAACCTGTTTGTTCTAATCGATATGTTTGTTTTACACGCTTTTGTATTTCACCGCTTATTAAGATTTTATTCATAAGGTTATTAAAAAATCTATAAATTTTAGATCAAATTTTGGCATTTTATTGGAATGTTGTGTTTTAATTATGATTATGTACCTTGCTTATTTTTCTTTCCGTTTTTGTAATTATAGATTTTGGTGTATGATTTTCTGTTAATAGTATTCGTGCTGAAAAATCATGTTTAACGTAATAAACGAAAATTTGCCTTCGAATAAAGTAAGTAGGTACTAGGAGTTTTGAAAGTAATTGCTAATACCGTATTGTATGGGCAGGTCATAATCAGTTTATAATTGTTTGAATACAAAAATTTTCTTTGAAAACAAAAAAAAACAGATAGAAAATCTATGGCAATTTCTTATTTTTTCTTTGTTCATCCAATTTTATAAAAAAAAAATTATTTATATATTTTTAGGTTAATTTATGATTAAGTATGACAAAGGTGAGTAACAACCGCATACATTTTTTATCGTAACCACACCGCACTTAAGCCAGTAATTAAGTAAACAAAACTGAGTATAAGTTTCACTGTTACACTCATCTCCAGCTTTGTGTTTTGAGGTATAAACGGCTAGTTTATAGGATAAACAGTGTTTTGTAGGACAGCTGTTTCTGACCACAGGGACAAAAAATGTCCAGATAGAATCAGGTCGAATTACATTCGGCCACGGGCTTTCGTATGGCGGTTGATGAAAAAAATCCCAAAAAAAGTAAAATGCCCCTGCTGCAATGTAAACAAGTGGTACAATGAAGTTTTTTACTAAGCGCATGTATACCGACTGCTTACGGAATAAGATTTGCAAACAAAAAGATAACACAAATCTTTCCTTGATCTTTTATAACGACAGCTTCGCTTTAACCGAAGTCGAGATTTATAAAGTCTAGCCGAATCTGTCGAAATTGATGTAACGTAAGTATTATTAATATTATATGTCAAACATTAATTTGACTGTAAGCACTAGTAGTATCGTCTTTTATTGACACCAAATTCAGTATGGGTTATAGTGATTTTAATATACGGGTTTTTCTACAAACTATATTGTTTATAGATTCTAGTTGTGAAATTTAGCTTATTACAGCTTATTATAAAGAACACTATATATTTTAACATATGTTAGGTAAGTGGAACAGTGAAATTACTCGTATTTTAAAGTTTTAGATTTATCACCATAATGGGGGAAAACATGATAATGTACCGAAATCATTGTTTAATTACTATTTATTTCACTATTGTTTAAATAATATTAAAAAATATCGGTTAAGCACATTACATTTCAATAAAATTCAACAGAAATATGCCTTAATGTAGGCAAGTTACACACCAGAACGCTAAAATTATCATATAATATATTTATTTCGTAAGTCAACGTTCTGATCTGATGAATTTACCCAAAATAAAATACTTATAGGTAACACGTGTGTCTAAAGTTATTCTTCTTGGATCGTAAAACTGATATAAAGCTGTGTTTAAGAGCTAATCGATTTAACGGTTTTCTATGTAAGTATATTTAAGAATGTATGGAATACGAATAAATGGAAGGTATAATGTACCTACCTAGCCTTCTTGCAGAATAATACGATTCTAATTTCGCCACCGCATTTGATCCGCGGACAATGCCTGTTTCTCCTCGCCTTTTAAACTTCAATAGGAAGGTATTTAGATGATATTTTTTCATCTCGATACGACCACTGTTCTGTTATTTGCCTTTTGTCAAGTTGTGGGCACGACAAAGCCACAAACATATCCTGCGGAGCGACCGAAATATTTTTTGTCTGAATTTCGTATTTTATTTCGCTTATGGACGACCGATACGTAGAAAAAGCTCTGTACGTCTCGATGTATGAAAAAACTTAATAGAAAATTCACTTTGATATATCGTTTTGTGGGCAGTTATCTCCCCGACTCTTTGTGAAGATTTTATGACACTGGTCATTTTGAACAGAAAACTTTTCGGTGGATTGAATTTTATAAATTCCGTAAAAATTAATTCTTCTTTAGTTCACTAGTACTTTTAGAAGTACTAAGGTTCAAACTATATTTCGATAACTGCTGAAAATTTGATGACATACAAATAATATCTATTTTAAAATCTTTATCCTACTGCTAAAAAAATTGGATAGTCCAACTGTATCATTATCACTTTATTATGGCACCATGACGATGCATTTACTTTATTATTAGAAAGATTTAGTGATATTTCCAACTGGATATGTACAATTTCAATAAACAAGTAAATTATGTTATGAATACGACGGAAATATGAATGGTCACATTCTTTAGCCAAAGGGTTCGAAGGACCACGAATTTTGAAATACGCAGCCATTTACAATTTAGGCTCCACCACGCTACTGTTCTTTAATCTGAAAATGGGGATAATTTCATTCAGCAAGGCTTTCGTGGTGCCTTTTTAGCAATACGTTGATTGCAGGGGCGTGCACAAAACGTTCCGGAACACGTGCATTTCGCACAATAAGAGTTTGCATTTCCGCCCGACATGCACTTCCTTTACTCTGATTTTACTTTTTATTGAGAATGCTTTAAACTCGCGAGGACGCCTTTGTGAGAACTCATTGTATACAGGACATTCAGCCACATAACACATCGCAGGTTTCGATTTCATTAATGATATCGGTACATTTTAGTTGAAATCGAAAGGGCAGGAAATGTACCAGTGAACGTGGTACGATGTTCTAGGCACTGTTACTAAGGAATGCCGCTTTCAAGATTATTGTTTTACTCCGAAAAGGTAAACATAAAATTTAACACCCTAATCTCTTTGACCACCATCCTACGTCAAGATAAGCGCCACCAAGAGAGCTTTTTCGTGCTAAATTTATTTGCACTTCAATCTACATCACGGGTTTAAAAACAAAAAGTCAAACGCCATTCTTCAGATGAGACAATGCATGAAAAAAACGGTAAGTAGATCAGTAACTAGATACAAAAGGTTGTTTGGATACGGGATGACAAATAGTTTTTGTTGCGAAAACTCTTAGGCGATTAGTAAAATTAGTTCAATTTTCGAATGAATAAGGATGAAAATCCTTTGACGATTGAGGAATCGACAGCGAAATGTTAAGTTTTTGTTGTGGTCAAATCCTGATTACTTTTATCTCGAACGTATCTCTAATGGCGTCAAAACTCATGTCCGGCGCACTGCGTGATACAGGAAGGTGTGATTGCAGGCGGTCGCTGCCACACAAGGTGACATCTCACTTCTCGTCAAATAAAGCAATAAGCAGTGATATTAACGTGACAAATTGTCATTCCGCACACTGAGACTTAAATGCGGGAGGTCTCGTTTATTCCAAGTATTGAAAACTATTAATACTGACCAGATCCCATATATTTTAATCCTATTACTGCAATCATAGTATAATTTTTAACGAGGATTCCTTATTCCTTACTTAAGGGATTAATTAATATTTCAATATAAGGAACCTCATAATATCACTCTATATGGTTTAGCCCTCGTTGATGTCTTTCTGTTTTAAGATTAATTAGAAGTTACTAATTTACCTACTATTAGTAATTTTTGTGTTAAATTTTTGTCGAATATTTAATTTTTATAGAAAGCCATTTAAATCTTAACTTTTTATTGAGGATCCTTTTTACGCCGACGACATAATAATATTAGATATTATTATTTTTATTATTGTAATAATTATAATATAAAATATTATATTATGATAATAATAATATTATTATCATAATAATATTATTTTATCGATAATGTTAAAATGTTTGTCTCAATTACGTAATAATACATAGACACAATTACTTTTCCGCCTTAAAAAAAATGTAATAAAGAATCGCACATCGAGCGCTGACTAACAAAACTGTTCCCACAGTTGAGTTCGCAGTCAACATTAAAATAAGACTAGATATAATTGTACACAACAATATTCTCCGTGCAAAGAAAATGTCCCGCTATTTAATACCGCATTTGATAGTCCGATGCAAAGATTGCATTCGATACTGCAAGTGTGACCGGTTCGTTAGCAACTCTGTGATAAATATCTGCCCATAGATCTTTCAGTTTGGCGGTTTAAACACTGTAATACTTACATTTAATAATACGAATCCAATTTAAGTATATTTTTCTCTCGATAAGTTTCTTTGTAATGTCTAATTTTGTTTAGATTTTATGTGGAGTATTTTGACGAACACTAATATTTTAAATTTTGGTGTAGAAATAAGTGCTTATAACCATTGAAGTATATCTAATGTCATAGAACAGAAATATCGAACAAAATGTGTGTTCCGCCCGGGAGGTTCCATTTTCAAAATTGAGCCCCGGTTCTCCTTTCAAAATAAAACGAATCCATTGAAGATTGAAGTCACGTGGTGCCAATGCATTGGGACATACATGATGTTCGCGGTGTCGGTTCTATACGCTAGTAACAATACTTCAATGCTTATAATCTCTTTTAGTTATTTTAATATTAATACTATCAATACCAAGTTTCGTACCTGAATTCAGTAACTCTTTAAAGTTTTTACAAAAATATGCTACAAGACTGGATAGATTTTTTAACCTTCAAGGCGATAAATTAATTTTGACACGTTATGTAACGCCCCAACTCAGAGTCACTAACTTAATCGTTTTACTTAAATCGCTCCCTAGTACAGAATTTGTATGGCGATTATTTACTAAACGATTAAAGTAACCATTAGTGACTTTGAGTTGGGGCGTTATGTATTTCATCGATCACTTATGACCGACACAAATCTTATGGCTCAAGTTAAAATAAAATTATTAAAGTTTCACAAGGTAGAGCGCTTTATCAATTCATAAGTATAGTAAATTAATATCTTACTCCACCGGATATGAAATGCAAGTGCAAGAATTAATATCATACTTGAAAGGTAATGTATTACGTATAGTGACGCTAAGAAACAGACAGATAAAATTTAAGTTTTTATAGTTACACATCTGCACGCATCAAGATTAAATATACAGAATCTCGAGTCCGTGCTTCTTATTAATACAAATTCCATGGGATTACTTTGAGCAGTTTTATATCTGACCAATAATATCTATTATTCAGCGCATTCAGAGAACTAAGACAAGTGTTAAAATTCAAAATGTTTTTTAACTTCAAAATTTCCATTATTTTTATTTCAAGCATAAAAACTTCAGTATAAATATTTATCAGAATTGCGGGTCTATTAGATATAAAGTCTTAATTCCAGCCATATTCCAGTGTAAACGTCAATTTCATATTACCAAAGCGGTCACGTGACACTTTTTAGCCAATCATACGTCGTTCTAAGCTCGACAAATGAATTGCCTGGAACATGAATGGTTTTATAAAAGATCATAATAGGCCCGCTGTTCCGGGTCCGGCCCCTATGCTACCACTAGCATTTAACCAGCTAAGGTCCTGGCTACGTCAAAGAACTCTAAAACAACATGCAGACCAATGGGCACAAATCAGTACGTGCAGACAATCTCGGGAAACAGTGCCCTGCCCCGATGCACGACTGACCAGACGGCTACTGTCACTTGACAGGAAAGACCTACGAACAATCGTAGGTAATATCACTGGACACTGCCCACTTAACAAACATTTATATGTTCTAGGTGTGACCGACAGTCCCCTGTGCAGGGCATGCCTGTCGGCTGAAGAAACAGCCCCTCACGTAATCCTGGAATGCGTGGGAGTAGCAACCCAACGGGCTGAAATCCTCGGCACCCCGAGGTCGTTCCGTGAAGCCTGTGGAGACACCAGGAGGATCCTGCGCTTCTGGACGGAGCTAGGCTGGCTAGATAACTAGCTGGCACACATATTTACGTACAATGGCCCAACTTAGAGGCTAAGTACGGAAACTGGAGCCCATCACCATAACCATAACCATAACCATAGGCCCGCTGTTCATAAATTACAATTATTAAATAAAACATAAAAAATAGACTTCAAAGTCGAAATAAGTTTAAAAAAGTAAACTTTAATTAAATAAATGAGTCGTAAACCCTGTTAAAATGTAATGAACATGATTAAACTTTAGCTACTGGTATTGTCTAAGAACATTCCAAATAATTGACACTGCAGAAGAGACTAAGTACCGTTCTAGCTTCACGTTAGCTTCTGCCTTAATGACCTGTAATGACAGATTTATACAGAAACTCTACGTATTCCCCTGAGGATGACGACGGCATCTATTTACACCGCTTAGGGCGTATTGCCACCGCACCGACAGAGCATTAGGCCGATTACTCATGTGGGAATAGTAATATTACTTTCGTTCTTTCTATGACACGCCCAAAGTAGTTTGCATGCAAAAAAAAATAAGTTTTGGAACGTAGTTAGACACAAATATGCTATATACGTCTCAGTATATTAATTGGTTATTTTTTACAGTCAACCTTTGGGTAAGTAAAATAATAAGCCAGACAGCAAAACTGGTCGCTGGAACCTGGCAGAGAATGTACTGAACATTAAATACTGTGGTCGATAAAGGTTAAATAAATATAACATACATACGAAAATGTTGTATGGTAGAGATTTTAACGTATGCTATAATTATGTACAAAGGCATTGAAGTATAATGTCATAGAACCGACACCTCGAAAACCATGTATGTCCCAATGCATTGGCGCCACGTGGCTTCAATCTTCAATGGATTCGT